>OOIL02000571.1:585483-601340 GCA_900332095.2 Cuscuta campestris | reverse complement strand
TGGGCTGGTGGGCTTCTAGACGGGGTAGGGAGCTGGGCGTGGGGAGGGGAGGAGGGCTAGGCCGTGTGAGAGGGTGGGCTAGGAGGTGTTGGTTGGGCCGAGGGTGTGGGCGGGATTTGGGAGAGGGGAATCTGGGCCGAGGGTGACGGTTGAGTGGGGTTTCCAAATGGGGTGTGGTGGGTTGTGTCGTCCTCCGTGGAATCAAGAAAATTGAATTTGGTAGGGGAGACGGGGTGAGAGTAAGGGTTGGTGTTTTCATCAAAAATTACATGACGAGAGATGATAATTTTGTGAGTAAGAAGATCAAGGCATTGGTATTCCCGTTGGTTGGACGGGTACCCTAAGAAGACACATCGGGCAGAGCGAGGGGCGAGTTTATGAGGGGCGGTAGCGGAAAGATTAGGATAGTAGAGACAACCAAAGACACGAAGATGGGAGTAGGTGGGTTTGGAGCCATAGAGGGCTTCATGTGGAGTTTGATTTTTGGAGAGTGGTTGTGGGTAAGAGGTTGAAAAGATGTGAGGCCATGTGTATGGCCTCAACCCAGAAAGTGGGTGGGAGTTGGGCCTGAAAGAGAAGAGATCGCACAGTGTTATTTATGGTGCAGATGGTCCGTTCAGCACGACCATTTTGTTGGCTAGTGTGTGGGCAGGAGAAGCGTAAGAGTATACCCAAGTATTCAAAAATGTTATGAAGGGGCATGTTCTGATCCTGTATTCGGTTCCATTATCACACTGAACAGCCTTAATAGTAGTATTAAACTGATTTTTCACAAAGGCAATAAATGTGTGAAGATGAGAACATGCATCAGATTTATGTTTAAGAGGAAAAACCCACAAAAAATGAGAATAATCATCCAAGAGTAACATATAATGTTTAAACCCAGTAACACTAGTAACAGGCGATTGCCACAAATCAGTATGTAAAAGCTGAAAGGGAAAAGTAGAAATACGACTCGATGACTCAAAGGGAAGACGAACATGTTTCCCCAACTGACAAGCATGACAAAGAGAGTTCTGTAAATGTTTAAAAGACAGAGATGAGAGACTAGGGACTCCACGAAGGACGGTAAGGCTAGGGTGACCAAGACGACGGTGCTAGAGCTCCGAGTTACCGGTGACAACGTTGACTTGGGCTTGGGCGGTGGATTGGCTCATGGGGTAGAGAGGGCCAGCATTATTGGACCGATGAATCACGGTTCCCGTCAGCATATCCTTCACAGAAAAACCAGTGGAGTCAAATTCAATAGAGCAATTATTGTCACGGGTGAACTGGCGAACAAAAATAAGGTTGTGGATAATGTGGGGGGAAACAAGAATATTTTGTAAGTTAAGGGGAGGGGATGTGGGGAATTTATAGTTACCAATAGCCGTAGTGCGTACTTTAGAACCATTACCTACAATGATATATGATGAAGAATTAAATGAATTAGTACGAACATGAGAAAAAGTACCTGGGTCCGAGGCGATGTGGTGAGTGGTGCCGGTGTCCATATACCAATTTGGATCACAGAGGGTGAGGGTGTCAAAGTGATGGGCTAGGGCAATTGGGGTGGGGGTGTGGACACCGGTTGGTGTGCTTACGAGTGAGGGTGGGGGTGTCGGGTAGGAGGGTGAGGGGGCTGTCGGGTAGGGGCTGGGTATGGGGAGGGGAAGTCGTGGGGTGGGTAAGGGGTAGAGAAGTAGGCTTGGGGGTGTTGGGGGTGCGGGTAGGGGTTTGGCCAGGGGCCTAGAAGGCCCGGGTTAGGGTTTGGGTGGGTGAACTGTCTAGAGGGCTACCCGAGGGTGTACTGCTGCTGCCCGAGTTAGGGTTTGGGTGGGCGACCATGACCCCGAGATGAACCACCATGGTGCCGGGAGTACTGCTGCTACTGCCCGAAGCCTCCCCCGCCACTAGATACCGACCGCCCGCCACCGGCGCTGCCCTGCCACCGCGGGCCTCCACTGCCGGCGTATAACACCATGCCGCCATCCTCCGTGATGCTAACGACGCCCAATTCAGCCCGTTGTTGTTCAATTAAGAGGAGGGCCGAATGGGATTGGAGTAAGGTCGAGGGGCATTTGGTATTGAAGGAATGGCGTTTGTGCTTGAAGATCATCTGGGAGGCCACGCAAGACTTGAAGAACAAGTTGTTGTTCGGAGACGGTGGCATCTACATCATCCAACTAATCTGCAAGGTTCCGTAGGGTTTGACAATAAGCGGAAATGGAGAGAGAACCCTTCGTGGTAGTGCGGAATTGGTGTTCAAGTTGCATCGTCCGGGCCGGCTTGTTGTCGTGGAAGATGTTGTAGATGGCTCGCCAAAGTTCGGATGCGGAGTTGGTTGTGGAGAGAACAAGATCGCAGATTTCATCATTAACCGTTGAGAGAATCCAACCTTGTATGAGAGCGTCAAGTTGGAACCATTTCGAGTCGTCGGCGCTAGAAGGAGACGACTTACTAGTGAGGAAATCACCCAAGGAGAACCTTCGTATAAGGAGGAGGAAGAGCCGACTCCACTTTTTGTAGTTAGGTTCGGAGAACCTTAGAAGAATCGGCACATGGAGCTTCACGTTCGAGATCGTCGTGAACGCCAAGTATGGAGTTGGAGAAGAGGACGTCGAGGCGGTGACCGAGGGCTTCTTGGACATGGTGATCGGTGGGTGGTTGCTTGCCGTAGGGAGGGAGGTCGCCGGAGAGAGACAGCGGCCGAGAACTGCCGAGGGAGGAGGGTGGATCGGCGGCTGGCTGCTGTTCGGCCGAGAGAGAGAGAGAGGTGGCGACGGCGCGGCTAGGGTTTTGCCTACGCTAGGTCGGACGAGAGGCGGAGAGCAACGAGAGGCTCTGATACCATGAAGAATTGTTATTTTCTATTGAATAATAACGGAGGACGAAGCCTCGTATAAATAATTACAGAAGATTCCTAATTACGGAAGGGAACCTATACATGTAAACTACCATAAATACAATGATCACATAATTAATATTAAATATATACATAACATATTTAACAAAACTGACTCTAAAATATAAATGGCAAATGTCCAAATGATTTAATAAACTGTAAGACCTAACATAGCATGATGTTACGGAACTTCCGGGAAGCCATGCACGTGAGACCGAAAGCCGGAGATAGGTGGTTGAAGAACCGAGCAGTCGGC
The DNA here is from genome assembly GCA_900332095.2 of Cuscuta campestris. Classification (NCBI taxonomy): domain Eukaryota; kingdom Viridiplantae; phylum Streptophyta; class Magnoliopsida; order Solanales; family Convolvulaceae; genus Cuscuta; species Cuscuta campestris. Next base: position 598,200 of record OOIL02000571.1, on the reverse strand, counting down.
GTAGCGAACGAGTCTCGCGAGCTCCAAGGTGGCAGGAGGAGTTTGTGATGCAGTAGGCGTACTCTTACTTTTATTGATATTCATTATTAAGGACTTTATTATTTATATATTAATTTTTGTATTAGATTTTATTAGGTGAGCGATTTATAAGCTCCTTCAAGAGTTTTTTTACGGTTCTTTATCTCGTCGCTTTTTCTTGAACCGTCAGGATAGACAGTTAGGGTTTCTTTATCTATAAATATGGAGATGTACCCATTTATCATGATCATAATAAGAAGAACCAAACCCTAAAACTCTCTCTCTCTCTCTCTCTCTGTCTCTCTCTCTCTCTCCCGTCTTGTGGACGTGCGGCTATTCTCGTCTACCGTTCTCTTCCTTCACTCTTCTCTCATCTACCTTTCCCAAGAGCTCGAAGACGCTCAAAAGTCTTCCCTATCCGATACGAGTTTGTATCATTATTTGGTGCTCTCATTGAGTCAACATGACCACCGAATCAGTGATGGAGGCTCGCTTCCAGGAATTTCAACATTAAATTTAGAATCAATTGGCGTCTCAATCCACGGCCATGCAGCAGATTAATCATGCCATTTAGCAGGTGTAGAAGGATGTGTCCATGGCTATCGCACGGACAGAAAAACGACCAATAGATGGGGAACATGGTGACCGGTCTGGTAGTTCGCATGATCGAGGTAACCACATCCATAAATTGAAAATTGATATGTCGAAGTGCGATGGTGTGGATCCCTTGGGTTGGTTATTCAAAGCACATGAATATTTAACCTTCTACGACATGCTTGAGGAATCACGTCTGTCGAAGGTGTGTTTGACGTTAGAGGGGAGCAGCGTAACAATCTTCTTGCATCCTGGGTCGAGTTTGGGACCAACTCTAAACTCCGCTTTGATCCTCTCAACTACATTGATCACTTTGGGTTGCTCTCTAAAGTCTGTCAAACGTGCTCGGTGTTTGAATACCACCAAGCTTTTGAGAAGATAGTCGTGAACGTCATGAGTGTTGCGGAGGGTAATTTGCAATCCCTTTTTCATGCGGGGTTGAAGGCCCATCCACAATACGAGATCATGCATTAGAAGTCGGAGTCTCTCTCGGCTTCCTTCGCTTTGGCTAGGGAATTGGAAGCGAAACATGCGGCTTGGGTGTTGCCCATCAATCCACGCACTTCGTCGTGGCCTAAAACCTACACGCCACCCTCATCCACTCCTCTACTGCCCACACCAGAATCTAAGAAAGGGTTGCCTTGTAACACGCCTGTCAATTCCCCAATTCACTGTTTGTCCCTTTCAAAGAAATTGGAAAGAGATGCAAAGGGACTGTGCTATAACTGTGACGACAAGTAGATGAAAGGACACCACTGTGGCATATTATTACTTCTCATTGAAGTGGAAGACGACATGGAACCCGATAACATGAGTGCCAATGCAATATATTGGTAGCGGACGTGTCCTCCCTACACAGCACGGCAAGGGTGTCTACGTTGCGCTCCCTTTGGCTCTCGGGTATGTTAGCAGAGAGGGTCGTAGTGGTCCTAATTGATGAAGGAAGCACACATAACTTTGTTCATCCCGCTGGTGTCGAACAGTTACAATTATCGGTCGTTGAAGTTTCCGCTTTCTGTGTGTACGTTGGGAACGGTGCATCCCTTATTTGTTCCCAGCAATGAAAAAATGTGTCTCTACTATTACAAGGCACTCCCTCATACTATTGACATGTTTGTCTTGGTCATACATGGACTGGACATGGTGCTAGGCGTACAATGGCTTCAGTTGTTGGGGAATGTAACACAAGATTACACGAAATTGAGAATGGAATTTGTGTGGTAGGGTGTGCTGCAAGGGGGATCTGTCACGCCAAAACCCATCAGTTTGCATCACTTTCACCAACCACATGCCAAGCAGGACATTGCATCTTGTTTTGAGATCACACTCGTGAAGCACAATACCGAGACCAGCACCCCTCCTTTGGACTTGCCCGTGGATTTTCTAGAGTCCATTTGGGCTCCCTTATGCCACTTTTCTATCGTGTTTGGGGTACCCACCGGCCTGACACCGCGTCGTTTGAGCGACCACCGTATTTTCCTCTAGCCCGGTGCTAACTTAGTGAACGTATAGCCGTATAGATACCCTCAATTTCAAAAAATGAAATTGAATGTTTGGTTCGGGATATGATGGACCAGTATTTGATTCAACCAAGCCGTAGCCCTTTCTCGTCACTAGTTTTGTTAGTCAAGAAGAAGTACGGCTCCAACTGATTTTGTGTAGATTACAAGACCCTAAATGCCATTACATTCTGGATCACTTCCCTATACCCACTGCCGACGAGTTATTTGATGAATTGGGTGCCACCGGCCACTACTTCACCAAGCTAGATTTATGCTCCGGATACCACACTTATTCAGATGCACGACCGGGATGTCTATAAAACGGCTTTTCGTACTCACAAAGGCCACTTTGAGTTTCCGGTGATGCCGTTCGGCTTGACAAATGCACTGTCCACGTTCCAAGCATGGATGAACAAGCTCGTTTTGGCCTATCCGCATACATTTGTCATTGTTTTCTTTGACAATATATTGATTTATAGCCCATGTTTACCCGTACATGAGAAGCCCTTAGAGGTAGTATTGGGGATGCTGGTCATGAATGGTTTTTGTGTGAAGCTCTCTAAATGTGTTTTTTTGCACACAATCCATTAAGTATTTGGGACATATAATTGAGCGGGAAAAACAAAAGCCCGATCCAACCAAAATTTGAGCCATGGTGGACTCGCCGCTACACGACACACTGAAAAAGTTGTGAGGATTCTAGGGTTTAACAAGGTACTAACGACAGTTCATCCATCATTATTATGGCCACGTAGTAGTGCTGCTCACAGACCTCTTGATGAAGGATGTTTTTCAATGGAATGATAAGGCGATTGAGGCTTTCTCAAAATTAAAGATGACTCTTACCACGGTGCCAGTATTACGTCTCCCGGACTTCTCCGTATTGTTTGTGGTTGATAACGATGCCTTTGTCACGGGTATCGAGGCTATTTTGTTACAACATGAGCAACCGGTGGCTTACTTCAGCAAAAAGCTTAGGCTGCATCGCTTAGCTACTTCGACTTATCATAAAGAACTATACGCCATTGTCGAAGCCGTACACAAATGGAAGCAATATCTTCTTGGTAGAGAATTTCTTATTCGCACCGACCAACGGAGTTTACGGAAGTTGTCGCAGCAGGTTATTCAAACCTTAGATCAACAATTTTATGTCCGCAAATTGATGGGGTTTCCGCTTCAAAATTAAGTACAAGCCGGGTAGAACGAATATCGTCGCTGATGCGTTGTCCAAAAAGGAGGAGGGTTCGACCAGAGCTGCATAATTTTTAGCTCTTTCTCAGCCCCTTTATTTTGGACATACTGGATCACATTCGAGAGGACAATGGCACCCAACTAGACCTCTTACAGCTTCACAAAGCATATCACAGGGGGACCCTTTTGACCCTATTCTCTCTCATCGATGGCTTGTTATATTAAAACCATTGGCTGTGCATTGGTTCTGCCTCCTCTCTCCAACAAGCATTACTTAAGGAATATCATGATTCCCACACCGGGCATGCAAGTTTTCACTAGACCTTTCAACGCCTAACCATATCCTTCTATTGGCGCCGAATGCGGGATGAGGTCAGAGCATATGTCGCGGCATGCTTAACATGCCAAACCACAAAATCTTGCGATTAATCTATGGCCGAGGTGTTGCAACCTTTTCCTATTTTGAATCAAGTATGAGAGAATGTGAGTATGGATTTCATTATAGGTCTTCCGGTTTCCTGCGGGTCATCCGTCATCCTGGTGGTTGTTGATAGGTTGACAAAGTATGCACATTTTGGGTCGTTACCCGGGGACTTTGATGCCCACTGGACAGCTTTCCATTTTATCAACATGGTGATCAAATTACATGGATTCCCGAAGCCCATCGTCTCGGATCGAGATAAGATCTTCACAAGCACTTTTTGGCGTGTGTTGCACAGGTTACAGAGCTAATGAAAAGAACTCCGGAATAGTACTTATGGGCTTATACACATGCACAACCCAAGAGGTGGACAGTTTTATTGCCGTGGGCCGAATACTCCATTCATACAAGCTATCATGCGGGGATACAGATGTCCCCCTTCCATCATAATGTTATATACAATTAAATAAAATAGTATTAATAATATTACATAGATTAAATAATAGTCATTACTGTTATTATTATTATTATTAAAGAGTTATATCTTTAACTAAATTAATTATTGTCTCTTGAAAACAACTTCTCTACTTTTGGTAGAAGTAAAGTTTTTGTACCTACACCCTCCCTAGATCCTATTATCATGGGATACAACTAGATTGTTGTTATTTATGGAAATAAGGAGTATAATTTACATATATAAAAAGTAATTCAAAAGTTTTGCAAAACAAGTAGTAATGTACCCATTTTATTTTATCAAATAATTAATGAAAATACATATGCAAATGTTTTACTAAAACATGGAGCAATAGTTATGATAATAATATTTTTTTGTGTCTTATAGCAATTACTTCTTTTGTTTTCACAAAATTCTTTTTAAATGTGAATGAAATATTTTGGATTTTATACATATATTTAAAAAAATGAGAAAGATAAAGAGAACCCCTTTTGAGACATTTAAATATAAGAAAAATTATTATGTGGTCATTGGATCCCTACTCATAAAATAATAATAATAATAATAATAATAATAATAATAATAATAATAATAATAACAACAACAACAACAATAACAACAACAATAAAAGTCAAAATAATAATACTAATAATAATTATAAATTTATTAGTGTAATAGTTTTTTACTTTTAATGGAAAAACGAATAAACTAAGAGTAAAAATAGTTGCCTATACCATACGTCCACAATTCCACATGTACGGTGTTTCCCATATTCATTTTCGATTCTGAATTTTAAAAAATATGATTGTTTGGTTAATTGAAAATGAGTATTTAGTTAACCGAAAATGAGTACTCTCTGCGGATGTACAAGAAAGACCGGTCGTACAAGCTGTTGCAGGGTATATATTAAGAGTAAAGGGAGAAATTATTAAAATAGAAGCTCCATGTTTTTTATCGTTAAAATAAGAGTATAATGGCAATAATGACAATTTATTATTGTTAAAAAATAATGTGGGATGCCACTACACAGTGTTATAATGTAAGCTTACATTATAGCACTGTGTAGTGGCTCAATCTCCGTTTCTAAACATGAAGAGAGAATGGTAATTATATTTGATATTAGATTAATCTCTAATATTTTAATTTATTTATTTAATAATTTCTTTTTTTACAGGAGAAGCCTAGCACGATAGAGGTCTTGAAGTATTGCTTCACTTCTCAAGATGGGGAGCCTACTACATTCGTATTTGAAATTGAGGTATTTACAATTTTAAATAGTTAATTTCATGTAAAATCTATTTTATCCAATAAGATTCAATTTTTTAGACACGTTATAATACCATTAAGAGCCAACAAACTCAAGAGTGCGTTGGGGATTCTTCCGAAATGGATGACATTGATGCTTATGTGGAAGTAGCTGGTGGAGTAGTTAAAAAACGTGTGTAACACCCTAATCCGTCCAGGTCTGCAGCCCCTTTCGGACTAAAGTATTTAACTTGAAAATAGTAAAAATTTAAAACTTCTCAAACACACTTTATAAATCTCAATAATATTTTCATAACATATACAGTACAGAGTATTCAATAATATTGCGGAAGCGAATTTAATATTGACACATCATAAATCATTTCAAACTTGTCATCCATCCTGACAATCTCGCCCCATCTGCCGCCAGGATCACATTGGTCTTTCTATTTTACCTGCGTGTAGCAAATAAAACACACTACACGCTCAGCGGTAAAGCTGAGTAAGCATATCTAATGTATCGAACATCCATATAAGCTGAATCTAAATTCATAATCAAATCATTTGATATCATGCACACAATGTTCATTTCAGACATTCACAGTTTTGAAAATGTTTAGTTCATATCAACACATTTTATTCAATGTATATATTATTCCGACAGTGCCCTTAAATTATTCTTAATCTAAGGCCAAATAATAACAATGCTCTTAGCTATTCTTAGTCTAAGGCCATATCATAAAAATGCTCTTAGCTATTCTTAGTCTAAGGCCAGATCATAATAATGCTCTTAAAAAGGCAATTAATTATCAGACACTTAAACTATCGTTAGTTTAAGGCAATTGATTTCGGACACTTAACTGTAGTCAGTTAAGGCAATCAGACACTTAAACTGTCACTAGTTTAAGGCAAATAATTTCGGACACTTAACTGTAGTCAGTTTAGGCAACAACAATATAGCGATTGATCAACATTGGATCGGGCATTCCCAAACGAGTGATCCTCTAGTTTGGTCTACGAATTCCGTTATTACATTTTTATCCAATCACTGAATATTCATGTTTCACAAATCCATACTAATATGAGATCTATTCTAGAGGTCTTCTAGATAGCCTTAACATCAATTCTCTAAATGGGTATATCTTAGAGCTCTTCTAGATAGCCTTAACATCAATTCTCTAAATGGGTATATCTTAGAGTTCTTCTAGATATCCTTAACACTATAAATCATTTCATAATTATAAATGTATTTATTTAAATTATGATTCAATTATAAATACTCATTTTAATCAGTAGGTTCATTACTCATAATCATCCATAATATTCATTTATCATAATCATCAATTAACATAACAATTGATAACAAATAGCGGCCTAGCTTCGAGTGTTAACACCCGAACTTACCGTCATGCATCACATAACATTTTTACTTGTTAAAAATTTCATTTTTATTATGGTAAATAATTTTCATAATGATCAGAATCAATTGGTATCAAAAATAGGATTTTAGAACTCAAAAATAGCATTTTCAGACAAATTTTCGGATCAGAACTTCGGGGGATCGATCCAGCCCTCTGGGTCGATCCATACTATGAAAAATCATTCCCAGGGGATCGATCCAAGCCCCTGGATTGATCCAGACAGTGGTGTTTCAGCCACTGTTCATCTTCTTCTTCGTTCGGGTCTAATTTCAGAAATACCGTTTTTAGTTATCGAAATTCAACAAAACTATATAGAGATGTTATCCAAGGTTCATAGGTCATTTTGGTATCATTAATTCATATTTTTAACATCAATTTCATGGTTTATGATTCTTGGTTCTTCAAGCATGTCAAACACAAAACTCAACCAAACGAGCGTTTATGAACGTAGAAACGATCTATACAAACATTCTAGTCATTAGATATATCTACGGGCTTACCTCGAAGGTAAATGAAGGTTTTGAATATTTTCCGGCAAAACTTCCGGCGACGATTACTCCCAACTCCGGCGACCTCTCACCAAATTGACAGCACTACAGCGTTCTCCTTACTTTGAGCAACAGAATAGAATTAGGAAGTATATGTTTTGGTGAAGAATTGAGAATGCTTAGCTCCCTTTATATAGTGGATTTGAGGGAGAAGAAGACACTGGTTTGTGAGCGTAGGAAGATTCACAATCGGCTTAGTGCGCTGGGAGGCGCCGTTCGCACAGTGTCCCTGATTGGGACCAATTTTGGTTCCAGTTGGGGTACACTTTTTGGTTCAACTTTCTCCGAATTCAATTCCGTTTGTACCGTTGTGATCGGGCAGTTAAACTCTATCTATTGATATAATTTTTATATTTATTTGTAGTACTTTTTCCGACATCATATTTTTGGGTGTTTGACTTTGACAGAGTCAAAATTGATTTAGTTAATCTTTATTCAAAAAGGTTTCTCACATTTAATTCATATAATTTGTTCTAATGATTTATTTCAATAAATCATTTCAAAGTTCACATCATAATAATTTTTTCATATATTCTTGATTTGGGTCTATACACAGGTTCTCAATCAAGATCACATAATTAGTCAATATTTTGGATTTATCTCTATGAGACTTATCCTGATTGTAATATTCAATATTCAAACATATTTCATTTTGGCCCAAAGCCCAACAAACATTTATTCTTAATTAAAACAAATTTGATTAATTGATTATTTATTTATTAATAATTCTAGGGTATATTTTGGGGCGTTACAACATGTGAGCGGAATGGGTTCTAAGGCATGGACTATATCATGAGGTTCTTCATGGAGTCATGGTGGTGCGACGATGAGTTCTATTCCGGCGCGTTGGAAAAATGAAATTGAAAAAGAAGTACAAGCATGCTTGGAGAAACAAAAGGAGGATATTTTGGCAGAGGTGAGAAAGGCAATGGCAGGAAGTGCTACTATTCCAGGAAAAGATGGCGCCACGTCCACTTCGATGCTCCCCATGTTTCAAACCCCACCTGGGGTAATCATCCTGCATTTTTTATTCCCCATCACCAATGATGCCTGAATTTGTTCCTACAAACCCTATAATGATAAACATGCGAAGACCATCTGCTTCAACACCTAGGAGAAGCACCCCCAGAAAAGCACACCTAGGATAAACATGCCTGAATTTTACTAATGAATAAAATGATGTAGACTTGTACCTGAATGAATCCCTAGGCCTTCACTAATGAAAAACATTTTGTTTGGTTAATTGGAACATTGTTATCACTACAAGAAAAGACCCTTTTAGCCGCATTTAATTTGCCACACATAATCAAGTGTGGTAATAAAATTCAACACTTAATCATTCCATGCACTTAAAAAAGAGGCAAAAGGTGATTTCATTTACCTGCACCAAAAAAGTGTTCCAAAATAACATAATTATACTTAATTTTAAAATAAACATATATATATATACTATGATTATTAGTCCTCTTTTATTCGATAACATAGAAAGGAAATTTTTTTAATTAAAATTGTATTTAAAAAATTTCAATGGACGGAATTCACTGAAAACAATTCCCTTTAGCGCTCACTTTTTCATTCCAGCGCCTAAAATATTCATCCACCTAAAAAAATCTAAGAAAACAAATGGTCTAATTATTCCAGCCGCCTCGCACACATGCATCACCCATCTGAAGAAATCAAGATTAGGTATATATCAAGCAATTCGATCCGACGTTCGCACACATCGTGCATCACACAGCGTGCATTTTAAGTGTTGTTAAAATATTAATTAGCCACACTTATCGGCTAAAAATTGCCCACAGTTACGTAGCCGCACTTAGGTCATGTGTGGCAAAGTATTTTTCCCACATCTATAAGTGTGGCGAACCACCATTTTAAGTGCGCCAAAATACCAAATTTCTTGTAGTGTTATGACTTGTATGTGTTGACTTATTTAGCTTTTAAACTGATATGCATGCAATACCTTGTTTTTTGCTTACGGTGCATGTTTAACTTTTGGTGAAACATTATTATGATATATTTTATTTTATTAATTATGTGTTTTTATGTTATTGTAAGCTCTAAATAAATAAAAATTACACCAAATAATTTTTTAAAAAAATTAAACGTGTGGGGGCTTCGGCGCCTGCACAATTTTTTTTAAAATGTTCAAAATTTGTGACGGCTATATCCGCCCCAGAACCTTCACAAGTTTGGCAGTGGCAGGTTAAATCTAAAAATGAAAATTTTAAATTTTCTTAATTTGTGACGACCAAAACCATCCCTAAATTCTTCACACATTTGGCAGTGACGATTATGTTTGAAAATGAAAACTTTCAAAAATTAAAATTAGTGATGCTTAAATCCGTCACAAAACGACGAGATAAACTTTGTGACGGTTCTGGTCGCCACAAAGTAAGGAACGTAATGTTTGCCCAAACGTCACTTTGTGAAGGATGAGGCCTTGACAAAATTGTTACAAATTGTGTGAAGGCCTAAAAGTCCGTCGCAAAGTGTTTGTGATGCTGGGTTACGCACGCTCATTATCCATCACAAACGTCCGTCACAAGCCAATTGGTAGTGAAGAGTACAAACTCTTATTTTAAGGATAAACATGGAAGTCCAATTTTGAGGATAAGTGTTATGTTTTACTCATATTTGAGGTGATTGTTTGCTTTAAATTAGATTAGAGAAGATCTATTCAAATCAGAACAGATCCAATCAGATCATATCAGGTCCAATTAGATTAGATCATATCATATCCAACAACATTAGATTTATATTAAAAGAAAATCCCTTAAATAGGAGTAAAACATGTGTTATATCCAAAGTAGGAGTTCAAACTTAAACTCCTCTAAGTAGGAGTAATTAGGAGCCACCCATTCACTAACTTGCGAAAATTAAATGAACATCACTAGTGCTGACAATATTTGACTAATGATAACCCTCGTGCATGCATAGATGCTAATATATGGCTAGCTCCTCAACCCAAACTCGATCTTTCTATTTGTTTTCTTTTTTCTTTTTTGGGATTTTTTTATTATTATTGGTGGGGGTGAATTTTTTTTTTATTTTTTTGGCATAGAGCTAACAATGGAGAGATTGTGTGTTTATTTTAATTGTTTTCTTCCCATAATTAATGACTTCGTAGGCTCGATGCATGCACATGTATCACCGAGTACAATTGAACTTTTGGCATTTTGCAGAGCTACTTTTGTCACTGTGCATTGACATCTTTGGTATTTTATTTTCAATTGACCTAAAATTTTATATTTTTGCATCTTACAATGTCATGTTTGTCACTGTATGTTATTATTTTTAGCATTGTATTTTCGATTTACAGTGTATGAATTATTTTTTTCTCCATGTAACACCATGGCACTACACCTGTGGGGGTTAGCGATGCCGACAACGTGCGACGATAACAGGAGCAAGGGGTGATGAAAGTGGCAAATCTTGGCGGTGGCAAACAGTGAGTCAACAACTCCTATTTTGGAGGTTTTATGTTTTCACTCCTATTTTGGATTTTAATCAATGTTTTACTCCTATTTTGCTCCTTAACCCTTATATCAATTAGTTCAAATAAGATCTAATCAGATTAATCTGACAAACAAAACAAACAAACAAATAACCTAGTTGGATCCCATGAGAGTAGGGTCAGAAAATTAATCTGACAAGATCTGCAAAAATTTTGATCAGATCCAATAAGAACATATTTAATTAATTTAGATTAAGGCAATGTTCTCTTCAACTTATTTTTATTACTTATTAACTTTTCTTATTAGAATCAATAGAGATAAGATCAGATCATAAATAACTTTAAGTAGAAGTAAAATGAAATCAGTTCAAAACATATCAAATTAGATTAAAATAAAAAAATCTTTTCTAGCTAAAAAACAAAATTCAGTGGGATGAGGCAAAAGGAAATTCTTTTCGAGCAAAATATATAAACTTGCCCGTACTCACACATCGCTCAATCTTTCCCGCGTATCATTCGGGACATCTTACTGTAAATATTGGCGAGACTGACCTGTGAACGAAAATGGGAGGAGCTGAAGAGTTAGCCATGTCTAGCGGAGAAGAGAGAGAGGATGACGAGGCCGCCGCCGCCGCTAAAGAACATCTGCAGAAACAATTTCGACTCTGCACCATCTCCATCGCTGAAGGCGAAGGTGAGCCTTTTGATTCAAACCCTATTATTCTCCGTGATACGGGATACACTTTCGGATATCGAAATTTCCAAATTGTTTTTTTAAATTCAAATTAAAAAGATGATACTCGCGGAGTTGGGAGTCCGATTTGTTTGATGATTGTTGATCAGCCAAGCGAAATGATATGGAAATTTCTAAAACGATTGTGGCTTGCATCTCCAACTTAGCCTTCAAATTTGCAGGTAACTTTCCAGAATCCCAGAATATGAGCTTTTTTCTCAAGACTGCATTGTTGATATCTTGCATTCAGAACATCCTTTAATTTATTTTGCTGGATTACAATGGTACACCATTTTGAGGATTTGTTTGATAATGAAGCTGAAAATCACATGAAACTCTAATGTGGTTTATGTTTACGAGGAATAGAGATAATGCAAACTAATAGGGTAATTTTGATCATGTTTACGGGGAATAGAGATTATGCAAAACCTTCGATCATAATCGTCATGCCTCCTCCAACTACTGTTCAACCCTTTTATCATTGTCATCCTCTGATGTGGTTCATGATTACGGGGAATAGAGATTATGCAAAACATTACTGTTTATGTGCAAACACGTTGCAACAGAGATCATCTTGAAATGACCGATGTTGCGTTAAACTTTGATGAGCAATTGTTAAATCCACAACTCCCTGCTCCAATTTGTTTTCACTATTATTCTCATCGGTCTCAGTGACATTTTTTCATTTTCTTTTAATGAAAAATTTATATATTTCATATTTTCCTTCTATTTCTCAGTAGATCACCATGCGATTTCATTTTTGTAATTATCTTGCCGAAACCAAACGAGAAACTCATCTTGGGATGGAGGGAGTAAAAATCAAATTTTAGATTGTTATTTTATGGAGTATTGAATTTATTGCTACTCTTTCCAAATTTTAGTAAGCAGTAAGAGTATTCTTCAAATGGTGTGGTTGTCTTAAACATGATTGCTCCTTTTGTTTTGGTTATGATAGCTTTTGATGATGCATCTCAAGTTAAATGTATTATCTCCTCGTTTATGCTTGGACATGCTTTTCTTGTTATATTTTTATGGCTTTGTGAGCAACTGGGCAAACTTGGATGCTTTGCCACTGCATACACGCTTGTTTGGGTGATTAATAGATTTGGTTGTCTTTTTCCTTTGGAGGGGGG
>OOIL02000571.1:568495-585392 GCA_900332095.2 Cuscuta campestris | reverse complement strand
CTGTTTGCTTGAAGTTCATCTATTGCTGCTTTACTCCCTCATACTATGAAATTTATGAAATGAGGGCTCTTTAATCTGATATTGTCTTTTACTGCTCCTCCGCATTACTATTATTAGTTACTTGTCTGTTAATAAGACCATCTTTATGTAGCTTATAACCAATACATGTATGTTTCCATTTCAAAGCACATAGAAACGAGCATCTTGCTGCCACATTGAGATCCTTCCGTGATGACTTAAAAGCGAAAGAACCCCAAACTGAGAGGAAGAGGAAAAAAAGAACAAGAAAGCAAGACAGAGCTGCTGCTGATGATCTATCTGTGTTGGATGCATAATTCTTAGCCTCTGTCTATCTCTTAGCTGAACTGAGTAACCCGATGCTCATACATAGTAAGTATTCAACACTGGAGGCTGAGAAGTATAACTAATTCCCTCACAAGTGTATTACTATTGATTCTAGCCAAAGTTAGTGACTAGATGATAGGTGAATATTTTTCGTCAAAACATACTCCGATCCGTATACCTTAGGAAATAGCATTGGTTGGTTGGTCCCTGGCATTCGTTAAAATTCCTTTTATGCACTATTGATGTATTTCTATCTGCTCTTGTAGCGCGCAGTATTCCATTGTTAGCTGAAACCATGCTCTTTCTTGCAACAACGGGTAAACTCAGTGATTGCTCTAGAATTGCACCTCTTTATAATTCTGAAGAATTTATTTTCCCATAAGAGTAAACTCATGGAATCAACAACCTATACTGTAGAATGCACCCATACTTTTGTAGGATTCACACGAAAAAATGTGAATATTTTTACCATGCACCTAAGCTTCTCTCATGTTTGTCCCCAAATATCATACTGAATGCGTATGTGATTGATTGAGGTCACGGGGCTTTTTTTTTTTTTGGGGGGGGGGGGGTTGAAAGTCACAACATATAGAATTCTTCTTCAAAAAATGCTGAAGTTTTCATCAATAAGAAATAAATGTCTTAATACTTACTCGTGTACGAAAGTCTTCACTTTCATTTGCTTATGCCCTCCGGTCGCGCTGAGTGAGTTAAAGAAATACACTTTGTTTTCAAACAAGCGTATTACAACTAACACCCAATGATGCCTAAAATTGAAAAAGCGTTAGCCATTAGCTTCATAATGAATATAAAAAAACCAGAATACACATTAAAAATGGTTTAGAAAACATACGATTTTGAGAGATATAATGTCATAAGTATCCAAAGCCGCGATTGATAGGACTCGAGTGCTCTATCCAGATATTGGCGATCTCCATAATCTACCACGTACGCAATATTCTCCGGACATAACAACCCGACAGTCATGATGTCGTGCTCCATCATATGATCGTGCAACAATCTAGTTATTTCACAGGTAAATAATAATTACAATTATAACAAATAATTATAACATACATCACATAAACTCTTGTATAATTAGAACATGATTGCATTTTATTCAAACGTAGTGCTTGGCATACCTCAAGAAAACAATGATGATGGTCTGATCAACCTCCTCCCATCGCATGAACTCACGTATATTCTCGGGTCGCATCCTCAGCTCCGTCTCCTCCGGATAGAGCATGAACTCGGGATTGAGAATGACGCTGATGGTAGGCAAAGAAGATGTGCGTGTCAGCCACTACCAAAACTCTCTACATCTCGCCCCAAAAGAAGCGTACATGCTCCGGTCAACAACATCCTGTACGAGAGAGCTAGGAGTAGCAGTGGGGCGTACGCGGAGAATAGGACGAGATTTGCTTCATGAGAAGTCGCCCTGTTGAGCCGTGTGCACCGGGGGCTATGAATATTTGCAAAAAAAGACATGTGAAACACGGCCCAAATGATGTTGAATAAAAAAGAATTAAATTTATTAACTTCTTACATTCCAAGGCCCACTAACGACTTTGGCCATGCGACGAAGCTCCCCTCCCAATCTACGACGGTCTCTATGTGCTCAGTGGGACAAGGAATGGGATATTCACCCATTCTAGGAAGAACCAAGGTCACAGCGACCTTAACCTGGTGGGGAAGGAGGGGAACACCGTGCACCACATCTCCCGGTGCACGTGGGAAAACCGATCCATGTGCCACTATATAATCGGCTGGATCAGAGATCCTCAAGTAACAAGCAGCAACCTATAAAAAAAATTAGTTAAATAATGTTGGAAACAAGTAAACGCAAACCTAACTTGAAACTTAAATTAAACAATATATGTACTTCGGCGAAGTCAACAAAATCAGTAGACGCTACCCATGATGAGGTGATACAAAAGGTGTATGCTGCGACATGGATTCAAACTCTAGAGCACCCTCGAGCAAAGATAGTCCATACTTCTGCCAAAGGGAAGGAAGACACTGCAAAAGATCCTGCTCAGTCATATAGTTACCTTCGGGCTTACGGGGTTTCATGTTGCCTTTGAATATTTTACGTAAGCCACGTATGAACCAACACCCCTCGTCCACCTCGGGTGCTCAGCAGTCCCTAAAGCTCTAGCCAGTACATCATTGTGCCCCTCTAGCAAAAAGGTACCAGCAGCCACCTCTTCCTTCAGCTGAACCTTTGAAAGTTAAGAAATAAAAAAAGGAAAGAAATTGTAAGCAAATAACAAACTATTAATAAACAGATATATTGACATTAATGTAGATTATAAGCTTACTATCCTATCACGAATCTCCATAAGCGCATGGTCCGTACCTTCTGGCTCTCTCCCCGGGGTGTGACCTCTCAACCAAAAGTCCTCTCGTCCGAGCTGAGAACCCGTCTCGGTAGCCGAATCGGTGATATCGGCAGAAGTCGTGGCCTAAGAAGCAGCCAACTCATGGTGAAGCATGGAATATCCACCCCGGCCCATAAAGTGCGGATAAGGATTCTTTTTCTGTAGCTCCCTGTTAGCCTGAATCAGGGCCTAAAAATAATTGTTAAAACTTTCGTTTTAGTTAATTTTATTCAAAGAACTTAATGATGTTTTACCATAGCTTCTAGAGTCTCGTTCAGGATCTGAAACTCCTCCCAATGCTCTCGCTCTATGTAGTTGTAACGTAGAAAGGGAGTCTCACCGTAATGATCTCCACCTTCCGTCAAGCGAGAAATCTCGCCCCAGCAATCGTCTTGAGATACCGAACCCCACCGGTCAGTATCTCAAATATATTCTACAAAAAAATGAAGCAACAACTTATTATATATAGAACCATGTAAAAAAGTAAAGTTAGCAGATAAGGATACTCTTTTCTATAAAAAATGATACATACCTGAACCCCGTCTAGTGCCATGACCTTCAAGTCTTTCGAGACATATCTCCAGTCATTATATATAATCGGCACTCTCGATCGGGCCTCAAACCCTACAAGCCCATTAAAATCCGTAACATAGAGTCCATGTACAGGTTCCCCATCCTTCCACTCAAGATCTATAGGCGGCTAACCCCCCCTCTTCCTCTTATACAGCTTCTCGCACTTTCTTGCACCTTTAACCTTTTTCTTCTTCTGTTCGTCTGCCATACCTGCAGAAATTCAAAACAACATGCATAACATAAGTTTAATTAAAGGGAAAAAACAATGAATTAAATGAAAATGATCATTATAAACAGAAAAAAATACCTAGAGCATTACTTTAACTTCTTCTTTCCCCCATCTATCCACAATCCTTCTTCGTGATCTTCGCGAATGTATTTTGCTCCTATATCATCTACTTCTGAGTCTGGCGCAATCATCAAAATATGAGTTGCTTCATCGTATAAACAGTCGCCCAACTCAAATGATGACCTCTTCTTTTTTCAAACAACAGACCAATTTTTATCTTTAGGATCAACAATGTAATAAATTTGCGTCTCTTGGGAGGCCATATTTTCTTAAAATTCACTAATTTAAACCCCATGTCATCTGATTTAATCCACTTATTGATATCCACCCATTTACACTGAAAAACAAGAATTGTAAAGTTCATATATTCGAGTTCCCATATATCCTCGATCAAGCAATAGTATGTTTTGTATGAGCAGATAGGTGTCAAATCTTTACCCCTAGGAATGTGTAGCGGAGAAGCTTTCAAGGACACACCGCTATTCTGTAATGTACTCTTCTCATCATGACGTTTTTGTGTAAAAATAATAGCCATTCATGTAATACCCCTCGTAAGAAGATACATTTACCGACAGTCCCATAGCACATGATCGCACATTTTTTGTGATAAGATGAGGAGAATGTACTATTTGCCAGTGAACATACTCTTGAAACCATTTTAGAAATATACGATTGTGCTCAATTGTCAACCACCTCTCACTTTTTCCAGGGTTCTCTTGTCTTAAAAGAGACACGTGTTTCTCTAAATACAGACGAACATCATCCGTTTGTTGTAAGATATAGAGTTGTGCTACACTGAACACATAAGAGTCAAGATGGATGATGTGATGTTCTATTGTTCCTTTCCCCTCAGTTCTACCTTCATGCCGATACTTTGGTCCCCCAACCGTACACTCCAAATTCTAATGCTTGCTACAGAATTCAATAATCTCTTCTGCCAAATATCCTTCAACAATACTGCCTTTAGGTCTATGCCGGTTCCTCACATATCTTTTCAAAATACTCATAAATATCTTTAAGGGATACATGTACCGAGGAAAAAAAAGGCCACAAAGTTTAACTTCTCAGACCAAATGCACAACTAAATAATGGACCATGATATCAAAAAGTGATGGAGGAAAGAACATCTCAAATTGACATAAGGTGACTACCACTTCCTCTTGTAACCGATCTAATGTTTCAGTATCAATGACCTTACTACAAATGGCGTTAAAAAATAACAAAGTTTAATTATTGTCCCCCTCACATTCATTAGCAATATTGATCTAATTGCCAATGGCAAAAAATGCTGAATAAGTACATGGCAATCGTGAGATTTAAGACTGTTCAATTTCAAAGCCTTCATCGACACACGAATCTTAATGTTTCTAGGATACCCTTGTGGAACATTTATATCACGTAGAAATTGAAAAAGAGTTATTTTTTCTTCTCTAGAGAGTGTGTAGAAAGCCGATGGAAGAGATGTAAGATGTCTTTTTTCTTGCGGTCTAAGCTCAATTCGAATGCCCATGTCTATTAAGTCTTTTCTAGCATTAACACCATCTTTAGTCTTGTCAAGAACATTTAAGAGGGTGCCAATAAGATTATCACATACATTATTTTCTATATGCGTCATATCAAGACAATGTGTGATAGATAAGCACTCCCAATAAGGTAGTTCCCAAAATATTGATCTTTTCTTCCAAATTGGACCGTTTGGATCAACTTTCTGTGTCTTACGAAATGTATGATTTATGTTCTTCAACTTTTCATGCAATGTTTTGTCAGTCAATACTTTCTGAGCAACCTCATTTTCTGCTTGACCATTCAAAGCTTTTCTTATGCGACGGTAAGGATGTTGACGTTTTAAAAATTGGCGATGAACTAAGAAGACTGTTTTCTTCCCGTTCTTTAGCCACACACTATAAGTATTCTCCTCACATATCGAACATGCATATTTTCCCTTAATCTTATAACCAGATAGGTTACCATATGATGGGTAGTCATTGAATGTCCGAAGAATCATAACACGTAACGTGAAACACTCTTAACGATAAGCATCAAATAATGTGACACCATGAATCCACATTTCCTTCAAGTCATCAATCATTGGGGCTACGAATACATCAATGTCATTACCCAGTTGTTTAGGTCTAGGTATTAACAACGATAGCATGATGTACTTGCGCTTCATGCACAACTCTAGAGGAAGATTGTAAATGACAAGCACTACCGGCCAAGTACTATGTTGCGTACTCAAGCTTCCAAAAGGATTGATCCCGTCAGTACAAAATTCGAATCGAAGGTTTCTCCCCTCGTTCCCAAACTTAGGAAATGTGTAGTCAATCGTCTTCCACTGTGGGGCATCAGCAGGATGACGCAGGGGTGCCATTATCTTTTCACTGCTTTGTGTGCCACAGTAGATTCTTTGCATCTTTTATCGAAGCAAACAGACGCTTGAACCTTGGTATTATTTGAAGGTATCGCAAAACCTTAACCGGAGTCTTTTTGATACTTTTCAGACTGTCCTTGTTATGAAATTTTGATCGACTCCTTGTATCTTGGAGCAAAACACTTGGTACATTCGTCGAGATCCTAGAACTCATTTCGATATAAAATGCAATCATTAATGTAACACCCTAATTCGTCAGGGTCTACAGCCCCTTTTGGAATAAAGTATTAACTTGGTAATCGTAAAAATTTAAAACATTTCAAACACTTTTATTTATCACAATAATATTTTTCATAACATAATAGTGCGGAGTTTTCAATGTTGCGAAAGCTTAACAAATCACAATCACAAAACATAATTTCTTTATGTTCTTCAATTCAAAACCATCACATCCATCCCAACTATCTCGCCTCCGTCTTCCTCCAAGATCATGTCACATCATTCTTACTATTTACCTACGTACGTGTAGCAAAAAAACATACTACACGCTTAGTGTTGAAGCTGAGTAAGCATATCTAATGCATGAACATCCATATAAATTAAATCTCAATTCATAATCAAATTATTTAATATCATGCAAATAATGTTCAATTTAAATATTCACCATTCATGATTTTGATATTGTTTAGTTTATATCAATACATGTTATTCAAATCAGATATTCATTATTTCGACAGTGCTCTTAAATTATTCCTAATCTAAGGCCAATGATAATAACAAAGCTCTTAGCTAATCTTAGTCTAAGACTAAATCATAATAACACTCTTAACTATTCTTAGTCTAAGGCCAAATCCACATTTCATAATCAAACTCTTAAAGAGCAATTAGTAACTAGACGCTTAAGCTATGACTAGTTTAAGGCAATTGACAACCAGACTTTTAAACTATAATTAGTTTAAGGCAATTCTATTCCAGATGCTTAAACTATGATTAGTTTAAGGCAATAAATTTCCAGACGCTTAACTGTAATCAGCTAAGGCAATTCAAATCCTGACGCTTAAACCATAATTAGTTTAAGGCAATACATTTCCTGACGCTTAACTGTAGTCAGTTAAGGCAACAACAGAATAACAATTAATCATCATCGGATCGGGGTATTCTCAAATGAGTGATCCTCTAGTTTGGCCTATGAATCCCTTTTACATATTCTTATTCAAATCACCGAATATACATAGTGTCATAAGTCCATTCTAATCTGAGGTCTGTCCTAGAGGTCTTCTAGATAGCCTTAACATCAATTATCTAAATGCGTATATCTTAGAGTTCTTCTAGATACCCTACACATCATTTTCTTGCTCATCAATCTATTCATTATGAATCATGGTTCATTAATTCATAATCATCATCAGGATAATCAAAGAAACATATATATTCACAATTTCATTTTTACGGTTTATTCATTCATTACCATATTTTATTATTTTGTCAAAATAATATCGTTATCATTATGTAGTCATAATCAGTTGGGTCATCCATTTGATCGTCATAATCAATATTTATTATCAATGACATTTCATTATGGTTTATCCATTATAATAATCATTCAATTATAATATTATCAAGTTTTGATCATAATAAATATTCAATAGTAGTTATCATAACATTCATTAACAAATAGCGGCCTAGCATCGAGTGTTAACATCCTAGCTTACCTTCATGCATCAAATAAAGTTTTTGAATATGTAAAAACATCATTTTATTTCCATAAATCATATTCATATTGATCATAATTGATTGGTATCAAAAATAGGATTTAATAGTTCAAAAATCGGAGGGTACTGTTCATCGTCTTCTTCCTTGGGTCCATTTTTGAAAAGATCTTTTTAAATCACCAAACCTCAATTAAACTATATAGAAATGCTCTCCAAGATTCATAGATCATTTTGGTATCAGTAATTTGATGTTTTAACAATAAACTAAAGGTTTATGATTCTTGGTTCTTCAAGCAAGTCAAACACAAAACTCAACCAAATGACCATTTATGAACGTAGAAATGATGTATACAAACATTCTAATCACTAGATATATCTAAGGGCTTACCTTGGGCTTAAATGGAGGTTTTGGGAAATTCAGGTGAAACTTTCAGCGAGGATTACTCCTAACTCCGGCAACCTTTCTTTCTCCCAACAACACTACTAGACTCTCTATACTCTTAAGAATAGAATGGAAGAAGAATGAAAAAGAATAGTGAAGAAATGAGAGAATGGGAGTTGCTAATATAAGAAGAAGTAGAAGAAGAAGACAGGTCAGCGTCATTCTCGAACAGCTTAGTGCGCTAGGCTGCGCTTCAATTTTGTTCTCATACGCTTCTCCCTAATTGGGACTAATTTGGTCCCTGTCGGGGTACACTTTTTGGTCCAACTTTCTTCAAATTAAATTCCGTTTGCACCATTGCGATCGGACATTCAAACTATATCTAACGATATAATTTTTATATTTATTTGTAATACTTTTTCTGGCATCATATTTTTGGGTGTTCGACTTTGACATAGTCAAAATTGATTTATTCAATCTTTTATTCGAAAGATTCTCATACTCAATTCATATTATTTATTTTCATGATTTATTTCAATTAATCCTCTCAAAAGTTCACATCATAAATCAAATTCTTTAGTTATTCCTTATTTGGGTCTGCACTCTGGTTCCCAATCAATATCACTCAAACAATTTTCATTTTAGATTTATATCCACAAGATTTATCCATTTTGTGATATTGGATATCAAAACACATTTCATTTTGGCCCAAAGCCCAACAATAATTTATTTTAATCGAAACAAATTTGTTTAATAAAATAATAATCCAATAATAATTTAAGGTGTGTTTTGGGGCGTTATATTTCTTCTCCGCTTAAAGGAATTTCTTCCTTGAAATTCTTGTTGGTATTCACGTTAATCATGTCACATGATCTCGTCATGTTCATTCAATTAAATAACAAATACGTCATTATTCCCACGGATATGTATTCTCAAACCATTTATGTCATCAAACTCGTTCTATCTTCGAAAGATTAATATTCTTTGATTAAGCAAGGTATCCAAGATCCTTTTTGTAGGATCCTTTTAGACTCAGCGTCAACAACTAAGGTTTCTTTGTAGTGTATAACATCGTAGTTTGGAGCATACTTGACATGTTTGCACATAACTTTCTTCATCCAAAAATCTCAATTACACGACATTGGTTAATGATATCCTTTCTTTGACCAAATGTTTTTTGTAGTTTCGAATTATCAAGTTCACGGGAGGTATAGTTTGGTGGTTGCTTTAACTCATGCGCTATAATGTAACTTTCATATTACTTAAGAAATCTTCAAATCATTCATACAATTCAAAAATGACTCGTAACATCAAATGACATTTAGTGGTTAAGGATTTTAGGATGTGGGATTTGTTACCATTTGTGAGGATTTACTGCCGATTGGTTGTACAGTAGTCTGTCATTATCGATCTTACATCGAATCATTTTCTTCGTTCACCTTCATGATATTTCTTATTATCATAAAATGGTTTCTGTATCAATTCATATTCATAGGTGATGACGTTCAAGTGGCGTCTCTTTTTTGTTTTGTCGCATTCGACTTTCTTTCTTTGATTGGAAAATAGTATATCAAGGTATCTTTTTGAAAACAATAGGTTTAATTGATCTCATATCTTTAGCTTGGTGGTTGTACACACGTTCCCTTACTAGGGTCAGGATAAATTTTTTTGGTCATTAATAATTCTTTCAAGATATTACGTAATCGCGTAGATCGTTTTCAGGTTTACAGAGAGAGGTTAAACATAATATTTAAGTCAGGGTACTTTACCATTGTGATCGAATCATGTGGACAGAATGTGGTTTTCAAAGATCATCACCATAATGCATCTTTTTGGTTTAATGGAGATTCATTGGTATGTGACTTTAGGAAAAATTTTATATGGTTCAGTATATCAATATGATTAGTAGGAAGTAATGGAATTTAATCTCTTCGAGATTGGTCAAGTGGAATGTTTCAAGTTATAAATCAATGGTGTAATCAACACAGTAAGTTTGAGTATTTCAATGAAAGGAGTCACAAGATACGAATGTAGCATATACGAATTATCGTCACTAATCGTAGGTTTTCATCCTTGAATGTTTTACTCTTTGGAAGTTACTCAAGGGGTTGTTGTCTTAGCGAATTAGCTTTTCATTCACCTCTATAGAGTTTCCACTTTTGGTCTTCAATTGGAGGGTTCGTTGACCACATTAAGTAGCATCTTAATGTTCAGTCAACAAGTCCATACCAAGGATAATATCAAACTCCTTATATGGTAATTTAACAAGATTTACAGAGAATTGCTATCCTTCAACAATCAATGAACAGTTTTGATACACATGGAGCAACTTCATACCGTGTCATAATGGATTAGACACTTGTATAGGATATTCTAAGTTTTCTTTTAGGATATCAGATTTGTCAGGCATGGGCAAATAGATAGTATCAACACATGCATGATAGTATTGAATAAGGAAAACATACCTGAAATGACGTCAGGGTTCTCCTTAGTGCATCCCTTCATTGCATAAGTTTGGGGGGAAGCTTGTCATTGTTGTTGGTTTTTAAAAGGATTGGATCCTGCTATGGAACGCTGACTGGGTGCAACAGGAGCAGCTGGAAATGGCTCATCGGGACTGGTGGGGTAGTCTTTTTGGAAATGTCCTGGTTTACCACAACCTACACATAATCCTTGTGCAAGCCAGCATTCTCCAGGATGATTCCTTCCACACAAATCGCACATCAGATGTTTCCACTTCCTTGGTGTATCACCAGATGCCACAAACTAGGTTGCCACTGATTTCCCTTTCTTGGAGTGTTGTGAGCTGTTGGTCCCTTGGAAAGGTCTTTTCTCACTTGGGGCGGAACTCGCAGGTCAACGAACACTCGGGCCAACATCTTCCATTTTCAAGTACTCTTTGTAAGCACTCAAGTCCTTATACGCCTTGGAGATCATGTCATATGTTGTAGTAAAATCTACCGTAGGGATGATGGATACATGCACCATGAGATTAGTTCAGACTTTTGACCTAAACTCCTTGATGCGATTAGCCATGGTGCTTACCAATGTAGGTGCGAATTTGGCAAAGTGGATAAATTTTTTGTGGTATTCTCGGAGCGTCATATCCCCATGTTGCAGTTCAACAAATTCAGTACGTTTCCCTTCATGGAAACATGCAAGAATGCACTCCTTTTTTAATGCCCAGTCGAAGAACGCCCAAGTCCATGGTTTTGGCGTATGTTCATTCTCGTCAGTTTGTTTCCACCATTAGTAAGCTTCCTTACGAAGTGGTTGGGGTGCAAGCCTCGAATAGTCGTTTAGGGGGACATTTAGATCTCCCAATACTCAGGCGGTCTTTTATATCTAGTCCTAAGCAATCTGGGACTCAGCTATACGAACTCCCAGAAACTCTTCAGTACCATTAGCTTTTAGAGTCTTAAAAGTGATCACATGCGGTGGCGGCGGCGGTGGTGGTTAAAACCAGCGTTGGCTACTTGTTGAAGCAAATTCGCCAAGAAGACAAGAATCATAAGGTCAGGTTGACCATTAGTGTTTAGATTATTTCCCAAGTTTTGGGGGACATTCTTGGGATTGACATCTTATTTTAAATTAGAGGAGTGAAGCTGGATGCTTCGGTATGAACACTCACGTGTTCATCATTGGGCACTTGGTTACTTTGATTGTGAGTCGTTTCTTGACTCATTCTACCAATAAAATAAATTTCTTTGTTAGGATTCTTTTATTTGAGTAGATGAGTTGATTAATAGATACCACAAGGGAATACAACCGTTGCAATAATTGTAAACAATCAAGAGGATTTTGGAAAGAAACGACAAGACTTATTTATTCTAACGTTCGCGTTGAATCGATGATGGGATCGTGTTGAGTCCACATGAGGACCTTCGACATTGAATTCATAGATGTTGTTCGCAAGATCAACATTAAACATTTCTTCAGGGTAGTCTCATTTCCATGCGATTTTATGGTGCAGATATATTTTCAGTTTAGTCATTCTCGCGATGCGATAAGCACGTTGTAACGGATCAGGGAGTCATACACTTTTCATTTATTTTTCGTCCCTTTTCGAGTATGAAAGTTTGAGTTGGGTCTACGCTCGATACGATTTCAGTACAAACAATTGTCATCTAATGAGAATTTAATATAGTTAATATTTATCAAATAAATTCTCATTAACTTTTCTGGAGCAGAGGGATGCGAGAGTCGTGGATGTGTTTGACATTTTTTTAATAGTCGAAATATATATAATATATATTTTTAAATTTAATTTTGATTTGCTCTGATACCAAAATGTAACATCCTAATCCGTTCAGGTCTGTAGCCCCTTTCGGACTAAAGTATAAACTTGGTTATCATAAAAACTTAAAACATTTCAAACAGTTTTATTAATCACAATAATATAATTCGTAATAGAAACATTACGGAATTTTCAATGTTGCGGAAAGTTTTAACATATCACAATCAGAAAACATAAATAATTTTTGTCTTTTGAAATAATAAATCAAAACCATCACATCCATCACGACAATCTCGTGTTTGTCTACCGCCACGATCATGTCACATCATTCTTTCTATTTACCTGCGTGTAGCAAATAAAACATACTACACGAACAGCGGTGAAGTTGAGTAAGGATATCTAGTCCATCGAACATCCACATAAATTGAATCTCAATTCATAATCAAATCATTTGATATCATGCACATGATATTCAATTCAGATATTCAATATTCATAATTTCAACAGTGCTCTTAAATCATTCTTAATATAAGGCCAAATCATATTGATAACAAAGCTCTTAAACTTATTCTTAGTCTAAAGAAATATTTTTAACCCACACTTAAACTATAATTAGTTTAAGGTACATATATCTAACCAACTCTTAAAGTATTCCTAGTTTAAGGTACAGTTCATGTTATTTACCAACACTTAAAGTAATCCTAGTTTAAGGTACAGTTTAAAATGTTTTTCCAAATCTTAAACTGGTCTTATCTTAAGGTATAGAAGAAACCGAACATTGGACTACTCATTGTTGGGTGGGTGGTATTTTAAACAATGTACATTTTTTACCCAGGCCACTAAACATCATACCCGCAAGGCCCATTCTAATTAAGTCACATGTGATCTATCTTAGAGTTCTTCTCGATAGCCTTAATAATACACATCAATTTTCATAATCATCAATTATCTCAATATATTCATTTTTAATCATGGTTCAATTATTCATAATCATCATTTTAATAAGGGTATTAATCAAGGTTTAATCATCATAGTCAATAATCAATAATAATCATCATAATATTCATTAACAAATAGCAGCCTAGTGTCGAGTGTTAACACCCTAACTTACCGTCATGCATCACACGAGGTTCTTGGATTGGTCAAAACATCATTTTTATTTCCAAATATCATTTCATATTGATCATAATTAAATGGTATCAAAAATAGGATTTTATAGCTTCGAAATTGTTAGACGACTTGCACACCTCTAGAAGGGGGGTAAATACAGGTGTTGCCTAAATGCTCGATTTTTCGCACAGAAGCTTTCTTGAGAAATTCTCGATCGAAACCAACATACCACAAACAAAATTAAGTGAAGGATAAAAGCAATGAACACACAATATGTACTTGTTTGGCCTAAATGCCTACATCCACTCCCCAAAGAAAACGTGCCCGAGCCTTCACTAACCCGTCAAACTTAACGAATTTTGACAATCAGAATACAACTCGAGAACTTGATTTCACAAGCCTCTTATCTTACCACCAAAGCCTTGATTTCACAAGACTCGGGATTTGTTTCACCTAACGTGTCATTTCCACACCGTTAAGATTCTACCACTTGGTGTAATCCTAACACCAAGAATAGAAATCCCTTACAAAAAGTAAGAAAACAAACCATAGCGGAATAATTCTCCCAACACGGAGTACATTGCTTCAAATACAATGAAGTCATATAGAATATGGAAAAATCACTCAAAGACTCAAGCAATTAGGATAAACTCAAGCAAGAAAGGATTTAGCAATCAAATCAATTAGAAGGTGATTGAGTATAATCTCTTTGGATATTCAATGGATGTGTTCTTAAAAGTGTTATTGGTGTTCTCTTAATATAATAACGAGACAAGGGAGTTTATAGAAGCTAGGTAGTTGATAGGGATGAAAAACATTCAAAAAACTAGACGTTTGGAAGTTGAAACTGTGCGTTTATTTGAATAAGGTCTTCATTTGTTCAAATAAGTTAAACGGCTTCTGTTGACTGAAAAATACTGTCCTTTATTGAATAAAGACCAATTTTTTCAAATAAAAAATTCGTTTTTCAGTTCCTGGATGAATTCATGACTTATTCGAATAAACCAAAAGTTATTCAGATAAAAGAGCAACTTCAGCACAGAAAGGTTGATCTAAAAGGTGTTTTGGAGGTAAGATTATCAATGAATGAACCTTTAAGATGGCATACTTTTTAACACACATTCTAAGTCCTAAAATACTACAAACTAAGGAAACGTCTTCGTTCTTGATCCTTCCATTGATGCTCAAGTCCCTTCTTCACGGACGGATATGAACTTGTTGTAGCTTTGATTCTTAGACTTGATGCACAATATGATGGTGATCTTTTGCCACTATTTTGTTATTATCAAAACCTAAAAGACAATGGGTAAAGGACATTGCAAATAAATATATTCATGATAGCACATTGTCCAACAATTTCCCCTTTTTTGATAATGATAAACCCATTAGGAGATATGCATCATACAAGGCTAGTTCCCCCTCAAGTATTGCATCAAAAATCAAACAAAGACATGCAAATCTATATTGATTCCCCCCTTTAGATATGCACAAATAAAATTCCCCCTAAACATACGCATATCTACATAATCTTACCCCTTTTGACATTATAAAAAAGAGTTGGGCAAAAAGATATATGCTCATTCAAATTGATATCAAACAAGAAAATAATATCACATTTTCAACTATTTATACCAATTTTTAAAAAAAACTTTTAGCAATAAAATAAACTCAAATCAAGATAAGAAAAGAATAAACTTCCCCCTTATATAATGCCTCACCCAATTATGTGCTTGGTGCATATACTTCAACTCAAGTCGAAGTCTTCAAGCACATTCTCCTCAAGGAACTTAAAAGGTAAATCTTTGTACACAATGCTTTTTGGGTCAAAGGGTGTTATGGAAATAATAAAAATACTCATATGATTGATGCATCACATTATCTTGACTTAGAAGCAAGTGCTTATATTTAGTGTAAGAAACTGGTGTGATGTGTCCTACTTTATTACCATAACGAAACCTTACACTAGGGTTGTTCGTGTGGCTAGGACGTGTGATAAGGTTTCTAGGTTGTCTTTCAAGTTTAGAATTCCTAGAATGACTTAGGTAATTTCAAGGTGATCTATAGTAGCTAGTCCTAGAAGTAGATTTTGGTCTAGATTCATTTTCAACTTTTTTCCTAGCCAATTTCAAACCTTCTACGTCTTTCATAAATGCTTCTATATCAAGACTAGAAGACATACATGAAGAACAAGGTGAATCATTTAATTTCAAGTTAATCTCCTAAAAAGCCTTATTTTGATATGAGGGAGTCAAGTTCTTTTGCAAAGTGGCATTTTCTATTTGCAAAAGGGTGATTTTATGTTCCAAATCTTTCGAAACAGAGGAAACTTTCTTAGACTCTTTAAAAAAATAACCAAATGCTTCTCGTAGTTCTTCAAAACTGAAATAATGGTTAAAAGCACCTACCTCTTCGAATTCACTTTGAGCCATTTGACAAATGGCAACTTCATCATCAGATGAGGAAGAGGAGCTATAGTTGGAATGCTTTTGGTGTTCGGACTTCTTGATTTTCCGATTAGGGCAATGACTCTTGATATGTCCACACTCTCCATATCCATAGCATTTAGGTTTTGTACTCTCTTTTAATTTTTCTTGCTCAAGCACATTTTGCAAGAAGCCATTAAATAACTCAAGAATTTCACTTTCTTCAGAATCGCTTGCCTCGATAAATTTTGACGATGAAGCTTTGAGTGCAACTCCTGTGAATGATAGATTTAGATCCCTTTTGATCTCCGCTACACTAGAAAAGTTAGACATTTCATAAGTGATAAGTTTACCTCGAAGAGCATCATATTTCAACATTTTGTAATCTCGGCATTCTTTGATAGGGTTGACTATGGACTTCCACTCCGGTGTAAGACTTCAAAGGATTTTTCAAACAAGAACATAATCATCATAATGCTTGCCGAGTGTATCCAAATTGGTAACTATAATTGAGAATCTCTCAAACATTTCATCTATTGTCTCATTTTCCATCATCATGAAAAGCTCGTACTCGTGGAGGAGCAAGTCGATCTTCAAGCCCTTCACTTGACTTGTTCCTTCATATGTGACCTCTAATTTGTTCGACATCTCGTTGGCCGTCTTGCACATTGATATTTTCTGATAATCATCCGGGTTCACGGCACAATATAGAAAATTAATGGCTCTTGCATTTAGTTACACTTTCTTCTTCTCATTGGAAGTATATTCAGTCTCTAGCTTCGGAACAAATACTTTATCAAAAATCTTCGTGGGTATCGTCTCTCTATGCTTGATCACCAACCAAGAATCAAAATCATTTAATTGGAAGAAGATTCTTATCCTCTATTTCCAATATGCATAATTGGTGTCGCCTAAGAGTGGTGGCCTTGTTGTGGATTGTCCTTCGGCAACTCCGGGTTGGAGTGTACTTCTGGCCATGATCTTTTAAATTTTCAGCAGTAAAGCCTTGAAAAAATACTTGCTTCGATACCACTTGTTAGACGACTTGCTCACCTCTAGAGGGGGGGGGGGGGG
>OOIL02000571.1:545494-568372 GCA_900332095.2 Cuscuta campestris | reverse complement strand
AAATAGAAGTGTTGCCTAAATGGCCGGATTTCACACGGAAGCGTTCTTGACAAATTCTCGATCAAAACCAACGCACCAAAAACAAAATTAAGTGAAGGATAAAAGCAATGAACATACGATATATACTGGTTCAGCCTAAATGCCTACATCTAGTCCTCGAAGCAAACATGCCCGAGCCTTCACTAACCCGTCAAACATAAGACTCGGGATTTAACAACTCGAGAACTTGATTTAACAAGCCTCTTATCTTACCACCAAAGCCTTGATTTCATAAGACTCGGGATTTTTTTCACCTAACGTTTGATTTCACAAACCGTTAGGATTTCTACCACTTGGTGTAATCCCAACACCAAGAATACAAATCCCTTGCAAAAGGTAAGAAAACAAACCACAACGGAATAATTCTCCCAACACGGAGTATATTGTTGCAAATACAATGAAGTCCTATAGAATATGGCAGAATCTCTCAAAGACTCAAGCAATGAGGATAAACTCAAGCAAGAAAGGATTTAGCAATCAAAATAATTGCCCCTCTTGGATATTAAAAGGTGATTGAGTAGAATCTCTTTGGATATTCAAAGAATGTGTTCTTCAAAGTTTTCTTGGTGTTTTCTTAAAGTTAATAATGAGATAAGGGAGTTAATAGAAGTTAGGGAGTGGATAGGGATGAAAAACATTCAAAAAACTAGGAAAACTATCCTTATGCGAAAAAGGACCAATTTATTATAGTAAAACAATGCCTTTTCAGTTCTTGGATGAAATCATGACTTATTCAAATAAACCAAAGGTTATTGTGATAAAAGAGCAACTTTTCCACACAAAGGCTAATCTAAAAGGTGTTTTGGAGGTAGGATTATCAATGAATGAACCTTAGAGATGCCATACTCTCTAACACACATTCTTAGAC
This sequence comes from Cuscuta campestris, assembly GCA_900332095.2. Taxonomy (NCBI): domain Eukaryota; kingdom Viridiplantae; phylum Streptophyta; class Magnoliopsida; order Solanales; family Convolvulaceae; genus Cuscuta; species Cuscuta campestris. Next base: position 567,465 of record OOIL02000571.1, on the reverse strand, counting down.
CTAAAAGACTACCAACCACGGAAACAATGTCTTTGGTCTCGATCCTTCCACCGATGCTCAAGTCCCTTCTTCACGGATGGATATGAACATGTTGTAGCTTTGATTCTTAGCCTTGATGCACAAAATGATGGTGATCTTTTGTCACCTTTTTTTTCATTATCAAAACCTAAAAGACAATGGGAAAAATACATTGCAAATATATATTCATGATAGCACATTGTCAAATAGAAATTATATTTTTCATGAAACAGTTGACCGTTTCCATTATAGGAAACTGGGCACCAAATGGTACAGGGTATACCGTTCAGACGGTAATTGGTTACCGGATGGTAAACCATGGCGGGACGGTCGACCGTCCTACAGTACCTAGCTATCGTTTTTGTGGTATCTTGGTACCGAACCGTACTGTTAATGGTCTTCTCCCTCGGATCCATTTTTGAAAACACCATTTTAAGTCACAAAACTTCAATTAAACTATATAGAAATGTTCTCCAAGGCTCATAGATCATTTTGGTATCAATAATTCAAAGTTTTAATATATAATTCAAGGTTTATGATTCTCGGTTTTCAAGCATTTCAAACACAAAACTCAACCAAACGATCGTTTATGAACGTAGAAACGATCTATACGAACATTCTAATCACAACATATATCTAAGGGCTTACTTCGGGCTTAAATGGAGGTTTTGGTAAAATTCAGGGAAAACTCTCGACGATGATTACTCCTAACCTCGGCGACCTTTCCTTCTCCCAATAGCACAACTGCACTCTCTATACTCTTAGAAACAGAATATAAGAAGAATGAAGAAGAATGGTGAAGAAATGAGTGAATTGGAGTGGCTTATATAGGAAGAAGATGAAGAAGAAGAAGACAGGCCAACATCATTCTCAAACGACTCAGTGCGCTAGGCTGTGATTCAATTTCGATCTCGTACGCTTCTCCCTTATTGGGACTAATTTGGTTCTAGTCGGGGTACACTTTTTTGTCAAACTTTCTCCAAATTTTCGAATGGATAGTCAAACTCTATCCAATGATATAATTTTTATATTTATTTATAATACTTTTTCTGGCATCATATTTTTGGGTGTTTGACTTTGACAAAGTCAAAATTTATTTAATTAATATTTTATTCAAAATATTCTCATATTCAATTCATATTATTAATTTCCATGATTTATTTCAATAAATAATCCCAAAACATTACATCATAAATCAAATTCTTTATTTATTCTTTATTTGGGTCTATACTCGGGTCCCCAATCAAGATGACTCAAACAGTTTGGATTTTGAATTTATATCCACAAGATATATCCAGTTTGTGATATTGGATATCAAAACATATTTCATTTTGGCCCAAAGTCCAACAATAATTTATTTTAATCAAAACAAATTTATTTAATTAAATAATAATCCAATAATAATTTTAGGGTGTGTTTTAGGGTGTTACAGTAATCAAGGGTTAAAATCAAGGTTGTTGTAACACACTTTATGTCTATATTATACTAAAGTGGTGTTCAGTTTTGATAGGTTTTGATAAATGCCAAACCGTCGAGGTTATGAAAAGACGTTGAACAAACTCAAGGCGAAGAACATGGCTAAGTGATCCAGTTGAAACAAGAACCAAGAACGAAGACAAAGACTTAGAAATAGATGAGTCGGTCTTAATCTGAACAAGACCGATATTGACTTCGTAACTTGGCTCTCAAAGTTAAAATCATTAAAATTCTTTTCAAACATCATTAAAAATATTTCCATAAAAATTATATAAGCCAAAAACACTTGGTGTTCATTCAAACCAAAAACCACGACGTTCGGCAATTGGCTTTCAGAAACTGGCGTTTAGCTTTCGGTTATCGGCGTTGGCTTTTGGCGTCCAAACCAAGCAAGTGATTTTTAATCTTTTATGATTATTTTTTTACTTCTGGGCACATTTAAATAGTACTCTAACAAAAACATGTTAAAAACCACCTTTCGTTTTTGGTCTTTTGGCAAAAGCCATGTGAAATGGCTTAAACTTAGCTAGCCGTGATTTTTACCTTAATGACGTGGTTTTTAAGATATTACACTTGGTTTCTTATAAAAATACATTAAATAATTGCTTCTAACACATAGTTTTCAAATGGGAGAACTTTGATTTTTTAAATCAGCTTTTGGCGTTGACTGGCTAGCCAGGGTTTTCGCGAACCAGCCCAAGAGCGAGGTCGGACATGCAACATCGATGTTAAGGTTGCACCTGAAAACCATGGTTTGGCATAATGGTCTCCAAAAGCGATGTTGGAAGTGGATCATCGCTGTTACGCCTAAAAGTGAAAATTCTAGACCTGGCCTCAACAGCGATGTAGGAAACTCTACATCGATGTTGCAACCTTAAGCTTAAAATCTGTGTTGGGAAAAATATTATAGATTTTGATGATGATGTATTTAGATTGTAATAGGAACTTTAGTCCTCCCCCAATATTCAATGTAATTTTTCTTTTTAGAAATATTGTTAAAACCGAGTTCTTGAGATTTCCAATAAATTTGTGATATTTCATTAAGTGGTTTGATGGTTGAAGACTTAATAATATTCAGTGATATGGAAATTGGATATCTTGATCGGAAATGTCAGAGACAAGTGAGGAATTCTCAAAGCAATTGAAGATTCTCTAATCCAGAACACTACATGATAACCGGATGTCTCGCTACAACCCGTTGAAGGCTAAGTCATCCAAATCGGAAGACTAGCGCGGATCTCTTTCTCACCCGAAAGTCTAAGAATGACTCTTCCGGATTTGTCAGCAAAGAATCGGATGCCTCAAGAAAAGACCAGAACTCTCAGAAGCGGACAAGTGAGAAAAGACTTAGAAAATTATCAAAGTCTTGAATGAAGAAATTCTACCCGTTGGTAAGGAAAAATAAACCTCTTGATTTTCAACGGCTAGATTGAAGATAATTAAGCTGATTCAAGAACAAATGACTTGAAGACAAAGTCTGGACCCCTCAAATTAAAGAGCTCGTCCAGAATTCCTAAACAAGCACTATAAGACAAACTGAGTAAAGAGCTACAGTCCAGAATTCTTGAACAACAGCTAGAAGACGGATTCTGTGGAAAAAGGAATCCCTCCTCAAACAATTGGGTATGTCCAAACACCCATTCCAATGAGGAATCCTCAATCACAATCTTCATTCAAAATTGAAGCCAGCAAATGCAACGGATAGTCTTTTTTTATTCAACGGATAGATTATCCAATCCAGCTATAAATAGCAACCTTGGAAGACTGGAGAAAGTACGATGAGATACATAGAGAAACAAACACAAAAGAAGCAATCTCAGACAACAAAGCTATCTTATTCATAGTTAGCCAAAAAGCTTGATAAAGAGAGATTTCTAAACTCCTTATCCAGAAGCAAACTTCTCCTCCTTCCAAAGAGCTATAGTGTAAACACTTGAAGGTTTCCTTGCCTCAAGTACCACACCACGTTGAATGATATAACTTTTAATCAAACTTCTTGATTAAAAGGGGGTACATCAACTTTCTTACAAGTTGATCTTGCAAGTCCTATTGTTCGGATCTTGCAGTTGTTGAAGAAGCGTGACCTTCGAAGGAACAACAAAGCCAGCACGAGTGCAGTAGCAACATTGGCCTTGCGAAGATATACCGTGCAGAAATTCACACAAGTGTAATTGTTGGTTCATTATTCAACAACCAACTACATAGTGGATTTTGAGGACGTAGAAGGATTACCCCACCTTCGAACCTCGTTAAAGTTTGCGTGTCTCTCTCTTTTATCTTTACTTATACACTCAATTATATTAACTGTGAAAATTAATCCATCCATATTGATTACTGCTCAACTTAACCACCAACTTCCGTACACAATCTAAGGTTCACAAGAACTTTAGATTAAACACTCATTTTCACGTTTTCAAAAGAAACGAAAAAGTTTTTAATTTGCAACAAAGTCTATTCACCCCCCCTCTAGACTTTGTATCTCACCACTTTGGGACCACCAATTGGTATCGGAGCCTGGTTCTCACTATCCACATTTAGATTAACGAGAAGCGATCATAATGGTGAACAATATGGATCACGGTTTGCCCAAGTTTTCTCTTCTAGGTTATGATGATTGAAAGATCATGATAGAAGCACACCTTTACGCTCTACATGATTGCATGTGGATGGTGCTTGAAGATGGACCCTTGAAAATCCAAATGGAGAATCCTGAGAGGAATCCAGCCACTCCAAATGTAGTCCAGTACATTCCAAAGCCCAAGGAGAAATGGGATGATAGAGATTGCAAAAAGCACAATCTGGACAACGTCGCCAAAGCTGTTAGCCTTGGTTTGCTAAGTCTCATGTTTTGATGTTAACAAACAATATAAGAGCTTGACGTGTGTTTAAGTGTTTCAGGTAGAACAAGAATCCATTAAGATTGGGTTCTCAAGAATGAAGTCGAAACACTAAACTAGCGTAGAATTTAGGTAGAAAACCAATGTAAGAATATGATTTTATATACCTATATTCACAAGCTCAAAAGCACTCACAAACTATGTTTAAAACCGTCCAATAAACGTTTTCAAATACCCAAAAGGTTTTAAACTCAAACACGAAGGATTACGGGAATTTTGGAAAAATCAGGACAGTGGCACGGTACCCCTAGCGGTACTCCAAACGGTAGGGTATACCGCCTACACGGTACCCCCATGCCGTGTAACGGTACCTTGGTACCGTACGGTAGGCTGGATGGTCAGCAACCCCGTCCTAACTAGGTACCGCCAGAACCGGATGAAGTTTTTTGTGCTACACGGTACCAAGGTACCGCCTCTCACGGTACCCCCTACCGTACGCACGGTACCATGCTACCGTGTGGACGGCACCTGCCTACCGGATCCGTTGGCAGCACTGTTTCTGATTGCGAAATTTGAATTAAATCAACTCTAATCACCTCCCAACGGCTAATTAACATCTTCCACTATAAATACAAGCCTAATCCTTCATATTTCTGAAAGAAAAAAAGCTCTAAACATCCTCCCTTTATATTCTAAGTGTGTTCACTCTTTTATTAATTATTTTTAATATTTTAGCTATTTCAAGAGCCTTAAATTCCTGATTTTTATACACACACTTTGAGCTTGTGTTTCTAGTTATATACTCTCATATTCATAAGTTTGAATTGTATTTTTGAGAGAGTATACTTTCCTTCTACACCGGCAAAGTTTTGTTCTTCATTTTTATATTCTAGCCGTTGTGTAGAATCCTCTTTTGTGTTCTTCAAACACACCTTCTTACGGTCGAGAATAGCCGTTAAATTCTCACGTTGTAACGGTTAAGGATAGCCGTATAAATCCTTGGGTAAAGGTTCAAGGATAGCCTTTGAAATCCTTGGGGGGACGGTAGAAGATAGCCGTTAAATCTTCATTGTAAACGGTACGAGATAGCCGTTGAGAAATCTCGGAGTGAATCCTATTGGCAAGGGTTGTTTGCCAAAACTAGTGCGGTGCTTTGACGGAGTTCAAGAGACCGAGACTTAGTGGATTCGGAAATCCTAAGGAGGAGCCTTAAGGTACTGGAGTAGGGAGTTCCCGAACCAGTATAAATCTGGTGTGCATTTTATTCACGCTTTTATTTATGCGTTTTATATATTGCTTCCGCATTTTCCAACACCGTAAACACGGGTTTACGCCTATGTCGTACTAAGCCGTGTTCGTCTTATGACAGGTTTTGATAATGCCAAACCGCCGTGACCATAAGAAGGCTAAAGTGAGCAACACCAAGGCGAAGGAACATGGCATGATGATTTGAGAACCAAGAATCAAGAACGAAGAATTAGAATTGTATTGAGTCGGTCTTAATGTGATCAAGACCGGCACAAACTTTCAAATCTTGGCTCTCTAGGCTTCTCTCGTCAAAATATCTTTTGCATATTCAAAAAATGTTTTTCTTAAGTTTTAGACTGCCTAAAAACACTTGGAGTTCGCCCAAACCAAAAACCAAGCCATCCGGCGTTCGGTCTTCGGAAACCGGCGTTCGGCTTTTGGCGTCGGTTTTTGGCATTCGGATCAACCAAGTGGTTTTCAACTTTTATTGATTGGTTTTTACTTCTGGGCATATTTAAATAGTTCTCCAACAAAAACGTTTCAAAAACCACCTTTCGTTTTCGGTCGTTTAGTAAAAACCATGCGAAACGACATCAACTTGGCTAGCCGTGGTTTTCAACTAAATGACGTGGTTTTCAAAATGTTTTACTTGATTTCTTAGCAAAATTCATTAAACAAACATTTTCAATACTTGGTTTTTATTTTGGAGAACTTACATTTTTGACATCGGCTAACGGCTGACTAAACCAACCATGGGTCTGGCTAAACAGCCTAACAGCGATGTTGGTGAAACCAACAGCGCTGTCTGGCTTGGGTGGCTGAAAACCATGGTTTGGCGTTAAGTCTTCCAACAGCGATGTTGGATGTTAGACATCGTTGTTGAGCCAAGGTTGGGTTTCTAGAAACATCTGGAACAGCGATGTAGACTACCCTACATCGCTGTCCAACCTAAGCCAAAAAGAAATGCTTCTGGCAGAAAGTTTTTGAACAGCGATGTTGACCCAGCAACAGCGCTGTCAGGCCAAACTTTCCACCTTCAAAGTCAGACCTAAACAGCGATGTTCAAGTAATGAACATCGATGTAGGGACCTGACCGTTGGAAGGAATTTAAGGCTAAAACTTTCCTTGTTTGGAAGTCAACAGCCTAAACAGCGATGTAGGGGTATTGGACATCGCTGTTGGCATGACCGTTGCTTCCCAATTTTTAAAAACCAAGCCTAGAACAGCGATGTCCAAGCCTAGGACAGCGCTGTCTGGGTGAATTTCAGCAGATCCAAATTTAATCAAATCCCACAAATTGTGCCAATCACCCCATAAATGTTTTGGTCCGTTGGAGCCTATTTTTCCACTATATAATGGGGTGTTTGGGTCTGTTTCAAAAACACATTACTTCACAACTTCTACTCTTTCATTGCAAATCATTCATCACTTTTTCATAGCTTTTTGAGAGCCATTTTTGTGATGCTTGTGTTGCGTTCTTGAGCATTCCTAGTTACTCATTATCCACTCTAAGAGAGAGTATTGTTCTTGAGTGTTTTTAGTGTTCTTAGACACTTGACAAGAGAAAGTATTTCTCTTGTTGTTCGAAGGAAGAGTTGTTTCCTTCGAAGGTTTGTTGAGGTTCGTGTGACTCGAACTCTCAAGTTGTACGGGTTTGTTAAGCACCGTTAAGCTTAACGAGATAGTAGTGTAGCTCGAGAGAGTCTCTCGGGAGGCTGGATTAGCCACAAGTTGTGGTGAACCAGGGTTAAATCGGTGTGCCTCTTTATTTTCTCTTCACTTCTCGTTTATTCATTTTTATTCCTGCGATTTCTTGATCAAACGCTATTCACCCCCCCTCTAGCGTTGGTCTATTATTCTAAAAATTGGTATCAGAGCCTAACTCGTGTCCAAACTTAACTGTTTGAGAGTAAAGCGATCATGGGTTCTTCTTCTAGAAATCTCTATGCAAGAATTAGAGAAGGTCAATCAACTTCTAGGCCACCACTCTTTGATGGCACCAACTATTCCTATTGGAAGGAACGGATGAGAATTTATATCCGCTCAACCAACTTCCAATTATGGTTGGTCATCAAAAACGGCGAAGAAACGCCAATGAAGAAGGTCGGTGAAAAACTCGTCCCAAAGACCGAGGACGAATTTGATGCCGAAGACATCAAAAAGGTGGAGAACTACGCCAAGGCAATCAACATGCTGTACTGCGTGGTCAACCCCGATGATTATCGTAAGATCTCTTGCTGCACCACCGCCAAAGAAATGTGGGACAAGCTGGAGGTCACATATGAAGGTACGGACCAAGTTCGGGAAGCCAAAATCGACTTCCTAACGCAGGAGTACGAAATGTTTAGGATGAAGGAAGGCGAAAAGATCGATGATATGTTCGATCGGTTCTCAAAGATCATCAACGACCTTCATGCACTCAAGAAGACTTACGCCAACAAGGACCTTGTGAGGAAAATCCTGCGGAGTCTCACTCTCGAATGGAGATCAAAGGCTGACGCAATCTACGAATCCATCGGAGTCTCCAACGTCACCATCGACGGGTTAAGAGGTAATCTCAAAACTTATGAATCTACTATTCTAACCCCGTCTTTGGATGAACAAAAGAAGAAAGGAATAGCACTCAAAGCAACCAAAGAGACGGTGGAAGAAGACTCAAGCGATGATGACAACGAGTTCGGACTCGTCATCAAGAAATTCCACAAATTTATGAAGAAGGAATTTGAGCGCAAAGGAAGAAAGCACGACGGTCCCCTGAAGTGCTATGGCTGTGGCGAAATAGGCCACATCAAGTCGAGGTGTCCAAAAGGCAAAAACGGCAAGGACAAACCCGGCTTCAAAAAGCAAAGAGCCTATATCTCATGGGGTGGAGACTCCGGCGACGAGTCAACTTATCAAGAAGAAGATGAAGCCGCTAACCTCTGTCTCATGGCACACGAAGACCACGCCGATGAAGTACAAGAGGTATGTATCACTTCTTCCGACTCTTACACTTTTGAAGAGATGCAAGAAGCACTCCGTGAGCTTTACGATGAATTTGTTAGCGCTTCAAAAACCAACAAATCATTAAAGAAACGTCTTTCAAGTCTTGAAAATGATTTTGAAAAACTAGAAAAAGATAATGAAAAATTGAAACAAGAAAATAAATTTTATGGCAAAAGAAGCGCTGACAAACCAGAAAGCTCCTCAAGCAAATGTGAATCTTGCAAAGCCTTAAAAGAAAAGGTTGCTAAACTTGAGAGTACGGTTAAGAAATTCAATACACCACACAAAGATCTTAACTTACTTCTTGACACTATGCACTTTTCTAAGGAAGGACTAGGTTTTGATAAAAATGAATCTAAGGATAAAAATGTTGAGCAAACACCTAGACAACCTCCTAAGGCTCAACATAAGAAAGGAAAAAATCAGGACAATAGAAAATCTAGTCAATCTAAGGACACTAGACAACCTAGACAAAAGCCCAGGAATGAAAATGTGCATGCTAGACAACCTAGGAAAAACTATCAAAATGAATTTGTGCATAACAATAATTTTTCAAATAGACAAAATAATGCTAGAACACCTAGAAGAGAGAATTTTCAAAAACCAATATTTTCCCAAAATAGGATGAATATGGTTAGGCCCCCTAGCAACTACTATCAACCTAGGAGGATGCACAACCCAAACATAGTTTGCCACTATTGCAATAGGGTAGGACATATAGCTCCCGTTTGCTTTACTAGGCACAGACATTGGGCACAAAATGAATCACACTACCACTTTGCACCTAACACTCAAGGACCCAACGTAAATTGGGTACCTAAAACTCATTGATGTGTTTCATAGGTGTGCTTGAAGGCATCAAGTGTACTTTGGTACCTTGATAGCGGATGCTCCAAGCACATGACCGGGGATGCATCCAAGTTTCTCCAAATCAAACCCGCTAAAGGAGGAAACGTAGTTTTTGGAGATAACAGCAAGGGAAAGATCATTGGCGTTGGTTCAGTAGGTAAATCTGAAAACTCCTCTATAGATAATGTCTTGCTTGTTAAAGGTCTCAAACACAATCTCTTGAGCATAAGCCAATTATGTGACAAGGGAAACCGTGTGACCTTCGATTCAAAATCATGCACGGTAGAACGCCTTAGTGACAATAAGGTCATTCTACGTGGTGATAGAATCGATAACATTTATATGGTTAACTTAGACAAATCTCCCTCCGGCTTTGCTAAGTGCCTCATGAGTAAAGAGGAAGACACTTGGTTATGGCACCGAAGGGTAGCTCATATGAACATGAACCTTTTGANTTTAAGTCTAAGAACGTTGTTTCAACGTCTAGACCGCTTCAACTTTTGCACATGGATCTCTTTGGTCCTTCTAGAACGAAAAGTTTTGGTGGCAACTACTTTGCGTTTGTGATTGTCGATGACTACTCTAGGTTTACATGGACCTTGTTTCTTACTCATAAAAGTGAAGCATTTCATGTTTTCAAAAATTTTCTAAAGAAAGTTCAAAATGAAAAAGAGACAACCATAGTAGCCATAAGAAGCGACCATGGGGGAGAGTTCGAATGAAATCTATTTTCAAATTTGTGTGACAAACTTGGCATTGATCATAACTTCTCAGCTCCACGTACACCACAACAAAATGGAGTGGTGGAACGTAAAAATAGATGTCTCGAAGAGATGGCTAGAACTATGATCAATGAGGCAAAAATCCCTAAGTAGTTTTGGGAGGATGCCGTGAGTACCGCGAGCTACGTATTAAACCGAGCCGTCATTCGACCGATACTCATGAAAACGCCCTATGAATTATACAAAGGGAGAAAGCCAAACCTTTCCCATCTTCGAGTCTTTGGTTGCAAATGTTTTATTCATAATAACGGCAAAGATAACTTGGGAAAATTTGATGCCATGTCGGACGAAGGGATTTTTCTTGGTTACTCACTACGTAGCAAGGCCTATAGAGTGTTTAATAAACGTACTTTGACTATTGAGGAGTCCCCTCATGTTGTGTTTTCCGAAGATAATACTCGCTTGGCGAGAAAGGCTATTTGTGATGATCTTGCAGACTCACTTGAGAGAATGCACATTGAAGACGATGAGGAAGACACGCCATTAAACACCAACCCGCAACCACAACCTGAGGAAACACCTCAAGTGATGGTCGAAAATGAGGACCAAGCGGACGAAGAAGAACAAGAGGAAGCCCAGGAACAAGAGGAAACCGAGCTTCCCATCGCTTGGAGAACGCACAAGAACCATCCACTTGACCAGGTAATCGGCAGCATCAACCGCGGGGTAAGTACTCGTAATTCTCTTAGGGACACCGTAGGACACATGGCTTTTGTTTCTCAAATTGAACCTACAACCATTTCTGAAGCAATAAACGATGAATATTGGACCTTGGCTATGCAAGAGGAGCTAAACCAATTCAAATGGAATGACGTTTGGGAGTTGGTGCCAAGGCCCGATGATCGTACGGTTATTGGTACGAAATGGGTGTTCCGTAACAAACTTGATGAAAATGGAATAATCACTAGAAAAAAAGCTAGGCTCGTAGCTAAAGGCTACAATCAAGAAGAAGGCATTGATTTCGAAGAAACTTATGCACCCGTAGCACGTTTAGAAGCTATTCGTTTACTTCTTGCTTTTGCTTCGTCTATGGATTTTAAACTTTATCAAATGGATGTTAAGAGTGCCTTCCTCAATGGTTTTATTCAAGAGGAAGTGTATGTTGACCAGCCCTCGGGGTTTGAAGACTTTGAGTTTCCCGACCATGTCTTCAAACTCAAGAAAGCGCTCTACGGTCTTAAACAAGCACCCCGTGCTTGGTACGAACGTTTGAGTAAATTTATTTTGGATAGTGGTTTCCAAAGGGGAAAGGTTGACACTACACTTTTTATCAAGAGTAAAAACAATAACGTCCTTTTGGTTCAAGTTTATGTAGACGATATTATATTCGGTGCTACTAACGAGTCTTTGTGCAAAGAGTTCTCAACGCTAATGACAAGCGAGTTTGAAATGCCCATGATGGGTGAGCTTACATTCTTTTTGGGACTCCAAGTCAAGCAAATGAAAGATGGCACGTTCATCTGCCAAACCAAATATTGCAAGGAGCTCCTAAAACGATTTGAAATGGACAACGCCAAAGCCATGGCGACCCGGATGAGCACGTCTGACCATTTAGACAAAGACGAGAAAGGTAAGGAAGTAGAAGTCAAAAAGTATCAAGGTATGATCGGATCCCTTCTCTATCTTACCGCTAGTAGGCCGGATATGATGTTTAGCGTATACCTTTGCACAAGGTATCAATCGTGTCCGAAGGAATCGCACTTAATGGCGGTGAAACGGATCATGAAATACCTTGTCGGCACGGTTAACGCTGGACTATGGTATCCAAAAGGATCTTCTTGTCATCTCGTTGGTTACTCCTACTCGGACTTTGCCGGTTGCAAATTGGACCGTAAAAGCACGAGTGGGACTTGCCACTTACTTGGTAGCTCTCTAGTCTCATGGTTTAGTAAGAAACAAGTCAGTGTTGCGTTATCCACAACCGAAGCGGAATACGTAGCCGCTGGTAGTTGTTGTGCTCAAATCCTTTTGATGAAGCAACAACTCGTGGACTATGGCCTTAGTATCAATCACGTTCCTCTTCGTTGTGATAATACTAGCGCCATAAGCTTGACGAAGAACCCCGTTCTTCATTCAAGGACGAAACACATTGACATTAGGCATCATTTCATTAGAGATCATGTTCTCAAAGGTGATGTCGAAATTGAGTTTGTTGAAACATACAACCAATTGGCCGACATTTTCACAAAACCTTTAGAGAAAGAGTCGTTCTTCCGCATTCGAAGTGAACTCGGAATCCTTGACTCCACGATGATCTAAGTTGTGCATTTTAACTTGTTAAACGTTTACTAACTTGAGCGTCAGAGAACCTTTTTTCTTTTTTGCAGGTACCCCGTTCAAAAAATCAGAGGGAACCATGCAAACAGCGCTGTCCAGGAGACTCAACAGCGCTATTGAGAGAAACACCGTCAACCAGTTTGTGCCAACAGCGCTGTACAACAAGCCAACAGCGCTGTCCCAGGGAGTCCCTTACTCTTCACTTTCCAGAAACTTTTTGAACATCGATGTTCCTTTCAAAAACATCGTTGTCTACCCAAAACACCTTGGAACATCGCTGTTCTGGATAAATTTTTCAAAAAAAAATATCCGTTGGCACCTGCATTAATTGCTCCAACAGCCATATTTTTGAAATTCTGGACGTTGAGAACCTCTTCTTCTATAAATTTGGACCCCCTCTCTTCACTTTTACACACACAAACACAAATTCCTTCAATATCTTCACTTATTTCATCCTCTCTACTCTAATTTTTTGAGATTTCTTCACCATGGGCAAAGACAAGAGCAGGGCAGGCACTTCCGGAAAATCCAAGTCCAAATCCCGGGCTCCATCCACGACCTCCGAGGAACGCCTCTACTACGGCGATGGGTCGTACCTCTGGTTCGATTCTGAGGAGGAGCGCACCCGATTTCTCACCTTTTTCTCCAAACGGGTTGTGGCTCCCCCACAAATCATCCCGGAGCGCTATTTGGAGCTGCAGGGCTACGACGACCTTGACGCGTAGCTTCATCAAGCCGGCCTTTGGCCGTTCGTCTCCCGGGCTCGAAAGGAGATCAACCTGGCGCTGATCCGGGCCTTCTACTCAAACCTCCGGCGTGAGGACAACGTGCTCTACTCCCTTGTCAAGAGCACGCCGATTGAGCTCTTCGTTGAGCAGCTTGGGCGCATCGCTGGCCTCCCCTTCCAAGGCGAAGACGTCTCTCACTATGGCGGAGAAGACTGGGTGCTCAACATCGAGGGTAATATCCTCAACGAGCTTGGCATCACCGAGCTCATCCGCCATGCCTCGGGCCGCCCCACCATCCACTCCGCTAACCCCGAAGGCCGACTCGTTCTCTACATCGTGTCCTGAATCATCAAGCCCCGGAAGCATGGGCACACAATCATGTCCGGTGAGGACCTCAAGCTCATCCACGCGATCATGCACTCGGCCCCAATCAATTGGGCAAAGTTTGTCATGATCAACATGTCGATCGCCGCGTCCACCGACCACGATCACCTCCTCCCGTACCCGTTCGTGGTAATGGACATCCTTGAACGGTTCAAGGTCACCACCACCGTTGGCCCGCTCACAAAGGCCACGAAGCTTTGGATGATCAGCGCCCAAACCTTCACAAAGCGGTCGGACAATGCCGCGCCTGCCACTGCCGCACCACGCCGCACTACCCCTGCCGCTGGCCCAGCCGAACCCCAGGCCCGGGCCAACCTCGCCTCCATCGCCGACTCCCTCAACCGGCTACACTTCAAAGTTGACGGGATGGATGGCTACCTTGAGAGGCTTGACGAGGCGGTACAACGCCAAGGGCACACCATGAACGCGTACTTCCAACGCGTTAACTACGTCCCTCCACCGTACCATGGCACGTTCATTGGGCAAGTGTACGGTGACGAGGACGAAGACGATGCCTCCTACGTCCCGTCAAGCTCTCCGGATGAAGATGAGTTCGACGATGCCATCGATGGGGATGAGATGGACGTCGACGACGACGAAGAAACCGGAGGCGAAGAGGAGGAAGAAGAAGACTAGGCCGCCCCTAGCATTTCTTATCTCTTTTTATTGTCATTTTTTTTACTCGCTTTCGTTGTACTCCATTTCCCATTTTCATAAATAAAAGTATCTTTTAAATTTTTGTTAATGTCAAAAGGGGGAAGAAAAAGGCTATGCATATACTAAGGGGGAACGCCTCTATAACTGAGACCGTTTGATTTTAATCCGACTAAATTTTTTTTTAAGCACAAATTAAGGGGGAACTTTTTCACAACTCTTTTCAAAGTCAAATATCCCTTAGTATGCATATCCCCGTCTTGTTTGCCATTATCAAAAAGGGGGAAATTGTTGGAACACGGGTTTACGCCTATGTCGTACTAAGCCGTGTTCGTCTTATGACAGGTTTTGATAATGCCAAACCGTCGTGACCATAACAAGGCTAAAGTGAGCAACACCAAGGTGAAGGAACATGGCATGATGATTTGAGAACCAAGAACCAAGAATCAAGAACGAAGAATTAGAATTGTATTGAGTCGGTCTTAATATGATCAAGACCGGCACAAACTTTCAAATCTTGGCTCTCTAGGCTTCTCTCGTCAAAATATCTTTTGCATATTCAAAAAATGTTTTTCTTAAGTTTTAGACTGCCTAAAAACACTTGGAGTTCGCCCAAACCAAAAACCAAGCCATCCGGCGTTCGGTCTTCGGAAACCGGCGTTCGGCTTTCGGTTATCAGCGTCGGTTTTTGGCGTTCGGATCAACCAAGTGGTTTTCAACTTTTAATGATCGGTTTTTACTTCTGGGCATATTTAAATAGTTCTCCAACAAAAACGTTTCAAAAACCACCTTTCATTTTCGGTCGTTTAGTAAAAACCATGCGAAACGACATCAACTTGGCTAGCCGTGGTTTTCAACTAAATGACGTGGTTTTCAAAATGTTTTACTTGATTTCTTAGCAAAATTCATTAAACAAACATTTTCAATACTTGGTTTTTATTTTGGAGAAATTACATTTTTGACATTGGCTAACGGCTGACTAAACCAACCATGGGTCTGGCTAAACCAGCCCAACAGCGATGTTGGTGAAACCAACAGTGCTGTCTGGCTTGGGTGGCTGAAAACCATGGTTTGGCGTTAAGTCTTCCAACAGCGATGTTGGATGTTAGACATCGCTGTTGAGCCCAGGTTGGGTTTCCAGAAACATCTGGAACAGCGATGTAGACTACCCTACATCGCTGTCTAACCTAAGCCAAAAAGAAATGCTTCTGGCAGAAAGTTTTTGAACAGCGATGTTGACCCAGCAACAGCGCTGTCAGGCCAAACTTTCCACCTTCAAAGTCAGACCTAAACAGCGATGTTCAAGTAATGAACATCGATGTAGGGACCTGACCGTTGGAAGGAATTTAAGGCTAAAACTTTCCTTGTTTGGAAGTCAACAGCCTAAACAGCGATGTAGGGGTATTGGACATCGCTATTGGCATGACCGTTGCTTCCCAATTTTTAAAAACCAAGCCTAGAACAGCGATGTCCAAGCCTAGGACAGCGCTGTCTGGGTGAATTTCAGCAGATCCTAATTTAATCAAATCCCACAAATTGTGCCAATCACCCCTTAAATGTTTTGGTTCGTTGGAGCCTATTTTTCCAATATAAAATGGGGTGTTTGGGTCTGTTTCAAAAACACATTACTTCACAACTTCTACTCTTTCATTGCAAATCATTCATCACTTTTTCATAGCTTTTTGAGAGCCATTTTTGTGAAGCTTGTGTTGCGTTCTTGAGCGTTCCTAGTTACTCATTATCCCCTCTAAGAGAGAGTATTGTTCTTGAGTGTTTTTAGTGTTCTTAGACACTTGACAAGAGAAAGTATTTCTCTTGTTGTTCGAAGGAAGAGTTGTTTCCTTCGAAGGTTTGTTGAGGTTCGTGTGACTCGAACTCTTAAGTTGTACGGGTTTGTTAAGCACCGTTAAGCTTAACGAGATTGTAGTGTAGCTCGAGAGAGTCTCTCGGGAGGCTGGATTAGCCACAAGTTATGGTGAACCAGGGTAAAATCGGTGTGCCTCTTTATTTTCTCTTCACTTCTCGTTTATTCATTTTTATTCCTGCGATTTCTTGATCAAACGCTATTCACCCCCCCCCCCCTAAGGCGTGGGCACAACGATTAAACCGATTAACAAAAGCAGCTATCTTCAAGACACTTGATCCCATCACCTTCTCCAAGATCAAGCATCTCAAGACTGCCATGGAAATTTGGCAAGGTCTTGGGAAGCTGTGTGAGGGATCAGAGAATCTAAGAAAGCAGAAGATAGAGGTCCTACTTGAGAAGTTCAAAAGCTTCAAAATGCTTCCCAGAGAATCATTTGATATGTTGGATGAAAGATTCCACAAAATTTTAAATGATCTTGCATCACTTAACCACGTTCTTTCTCCCAAAGAAAAGAATGTAAGGTAACTGATATCTCTTCCAACTGAGTGGTACACCAAAGCCACAACCATGGAAGAAGGAAGAAACCTGGAGAACTACATTGTCCAAGGTCTCCTTGATGAGCTCAGAACCTATGAGCATGAGCTGAAGAAGATGAAGGAAGAACAAGTCACTCCCTTCCCCACGGCATTGATGACAACTCCCAGAGCCCCACCAAGTGAAGGGACATGCCCAAGAAACTGTGACACTCCTTCCTCCAGCCAGCCACCAAGCTCAAAAATGGAGAACTACGATGAGGAATTTGCCATGATGGTCAAGCAATTCCGGAAGTTCAAGAAGTTCTTCAAGAAAGCTGACTCAGTCAGAAGGCCGTCCAAGGGAAAGCCACAGGTAAGTGACTCCCCTCCTGAATCTTACTTATGTTATAACTGCAGGAAGCCTGGCCACTGGAAGTTAGCATGCCCGTATCCAAAAGTGGAGAAGTACGAAGAAAGAGAAAGGAACGAAAAGAAGAAGAAGGCAATGGTAGCAGCTGAAAGTGACGAGTCATCCAGCTCAAGCTCGGATGAAGAAGCCCTTGTCTGCATGGAGCGCAGAGCTAAGAAGTCCAACAATGAGGATCGGTGGACTATGTCAGAACATGACACTCTCTGCCTAATGGCCAAAGATCATGCTGATCAAGAGGTAACTTCACAAACCTCCTGCTCATCTTCTTATGAAAGCATACAACCTTCTAAAAATCTTTTTGACCAGTTCAAAAAGATGATGGAAGATTTTGAGGAAATAAATCTCAAACACTCATCCTTAACAGAGGAGAACAAGCTATTGAGTGAAAAGAATCTCAAGTTGACTGAAGGTCGGAAAAGTCAACTAAGTGAGATTACTCAACTCAAGGCTGAAAATGAATCTCTCTCTGAAAAGGTGATATCCCTTAACAAGGAGCTAGGGATAATTAAGTCCAAAGAAGCAATGGATAAGCTTCTTGTAGCGACCAAACAAAAGGGTCGTGAAGGACTTGGGTTTGACCCCTCCAATTCCAAAAGGAAAGGGAGAACAACTTTCATCCCTCCTAAACCTACTGCCAAGCTCAATAAGCAGAAAGGAAAGGAGAAGGAGAAACCCACAGAAGTTCCCAAAAAGGTAGTCCCTCCTAAGAACTATAGGAAGCTGGACACACCTCAAAAAGGAAACAACTTCAGAAGAAAACCTTCTAACCCCCACTATACTCGAGGCTATACTCATTATGGGGTAGATAGGAGTTTTCCGAGAAATTCTGAGTGGAGAACTATGCCAAGATATAGTCATCCTCCACCCCAGAAAATGTTTGTTCCACCCAAGTATGCTTACAACCATCACAGGTCACACTATGCGCAACCTAGACAAAACTATAGGTCTTATCAACCTAAGTTTGCTAGGAGAAAACAGGAAATTGCACCACCTGGCCGTAGGAAGTTCTATGCCTACAATTATGACTACAATCCCAACAAGTTTAGAGCTGCAAGGAAAATTCCCTGCAACTTCAAACTTGATGTAGGGACACACACCATTAACTATTCCGGACCCAAACTGAATTGGGTACAAAAATCTTCCTCCTCCTAATGCAGGAAGCCACTAAGTACCCAGGTGTCTGGTACTTAGACAGTGGTTGTTCAAGACACACGACGGGTGATGCGAGCCTTTTGAGCAATGTAATTCCCTATGATGGTCCAAGAGTTACTTTTGGAGGAAGCAATGATTTTGGCCTTACAAAAGGGCTAGGAAATCTGGTGTACAAGGGACTAACCATCCAAGCTGTATCTTATGTGGAAGGTCTCAACTATAACCTTCTTAGCATAAGTCAGTTTTGTGATAAAGGTTATTCTCTGGAATTCTGCAAGGACATGGCATCCCTCAAGAACATCTCCACAAATGAAGTCATTCTCACTGGGAAGAGAATCAGAAACATCTATGAAGTGATGTGGGACGATGTCAAGGAAGCATGCCTAATCAGCAAATGTGACACTAACCTTCTATGGCTTTGGCATAAGAGGTTGAGTCATCTCAACTTCAAAACCCTTAACAAGCTATCCAAAGAAGGGTTAGTAGAAGTTCTTCCCAAAGCTGTATTCAAGAAGGAAAGCGTTTGTGACGCTTGCCAGAAAGGAAAGCAAGTCAAGTCTACTTTCAAGGCAAAACCGGCACCCTCAACTACAAGGATACTAAGTCTTGTTCACATGGACTTATTTGGACCTATTACTCCAATAAGTCTAAGTGGAAAGAAATATGTCCTGGTGGTAGTTGATGATTATTCAAGATACACGTGGACAATCTTCCTCAACAGCAAGAAGAAAACGCAAGGGAAACTCACAAACTGCATGAAGCTGATTCAAAACCAAGCAGGTCAGACCATCCAGAAGATCAGATCTGACAAAGGCACAGAATTCCTGAATGAAATCATCATTCATTACTGTGATGAAAACGGGATTCTTCATCAGACATCCGCAGCTAGGACACCTCAACAGAATGATTTATAAAAGGCACAACAAAACTCCCTATGAACTGTGGAATGGGAGAAAGCCTAATATATCATATTTCCATATTTTTGGGAGCAAGTGCTTTGTGTTAAACAACGGGGAGAATCATTTGAACACTTTTGATGAGAAATCAGATGAGGCCATCTTCCTAGGATATTCCATGGTGAGCAAGGCGTTCAGAGTCTTCAACAAAAGAACCATGATCACTGAAGAGTCAATACATGTTATTTTTGATGAAAAAGATGTGGTTGACAAGCCATCTAAGCATGATCATGAGGCTCTGGATCTCTCAGACAAAGATGAAGAAGTCAATGAAGGAGATAGAATGAAGCCAACGGAGTTTATTCCATTCGGAAGTCTACCATTGAAGACTTCACGGAGAAGTCCAGATTCAGACCACGCTGAGCCTACCAAGAATCATATCCAGCCTTCCAAAATCCTGGATCTCTCACATGGTGACAATTCCGGAAGTGGTGATTAGGTCCCAACTAATCTGGAAACACCAACAAACTCCATTCTTCAACCAGAAGCAAAGCTAGAACAGCTAGTCAACCCTAATCAACACAATCTTCATTGGTTAAGGGATCACCCTCCTCAACAAATCATTGGAGACATTCAATCAGGCGTTCGCACCAGGAGCTCTCAACAGAATCTAGAAGCAATGCTTGCATGTTTCATTTCGCATGTAGAACCAAAGAGCATTGAAGAAGCTCTAGCTGATTCTAATTAGATCAATGCAATGCAAGAAGAACTCAACCAAGAATGAAGCCTACGGAGTTCATTCCATTCGTAAGTCTACCACTGAAGACTTCACAAAGAAATCCGGATTCAGACGGTGCTGAGCCTACTGGAAATCATGGCCAGCCTTCTATTATTCCGGATCACTCAAATGGCGACAATTCTGAAAGTGGCGACCCAGTGCCAATCCATCCGGAATCACCAACAAACTCTGTTCTTCAACCAGAAGCTGAACTAGATCAACCAGTCAACCCTAATCAACACAATCTTCGTTGGTTAAGGGATCATCCTCCTCAACAACTCATTGGAGATATTCAATCTGGTGTTCGCACAAGGAGTGCTCAACAGAATCTAGAAGCTATGCTTGCTTGTTTCATCTCACAAGTGGAACCAAAAAGCATTGAGGAAGCTCTAGCTGATTCTGATTGGATCAATGCAATGCAAGAAGAACTCAACCAATTTACCAGAAATGACGTCTGGAAACTTGTTCCCATACCTACTCATCAACATGTCATTGGGACAAAGTGGGTCTTCCGGAACAAGATGGATAAACACGGCGTTGTTGTCAGAAACAAAGCCCGGTTGGTTGCCAAAGGTTATTGTCAAGAAGAAGGTATAGATTTTGATGAAACCTTCGCTCCAGTTGCTAGACTTGAAGCTATAAGGTTGTTTCTAGCCTTTGCTGCTCACAAGGACTTCAAAGTCTATCAAATGGATGTCAAAAGCGCATTTCTCAAGGGAAACCTAGAGGAAGAAGTTTATGTGGAACAACCTCCAGGATTTGAGTTGCACACTAAAGGTGATCAAGTGTACAGACTCAAAAAGGCACTATATGGACTCAAACAAGCACCAAGATCTTGGTATGATACATTGTCTCAATTTCTTATAGACAATGGATTCATCAAAGGAGTCATTGACAAGACCTTGTTCAAACTTCAAGATGGAGAAGATCTCTTATTGGTCCAAATCTATGTGGACGGCATCATATTTGGCTCAACTAAGGAAGCTCTTTGCACCAAGTTCTCCACCCTCATGCAAGGAAAATTTGAAATGAGCATGATGGGGGAACTCAACTACTTCCTTGGTCTTCAAATCAAACAGAGAAGTGAAGGGACTCTCACCAACCAAGCCAAGTACACAAGGGATCTTATCAAGAAATTCAAAGTTGATCAGAAGTCATCCGTTTCTGTCCCCATGAGTACATCCACCAAGCTTGATATGGATGTAGATGGAAAGGATGTTGATCAAACTCCCTACAGAGGAATAGTTGGATCTCTACTCTACCTTACTGCAAGCCGTCCGGATATCTCATATGCAGTAGGTGTTTGTGCCAGATTCCAGTCAAAGCCAAAGGAAAGTCATCTAATAGCAGCCAAAAGGATTCTTAGATACCTCAAAGGAACTCAGAACATGGGTTTATGGTATGCTAAGAGCAGTTCATTTGAGTTAGTGGGATACTCAAATTCTGACTTTGCCGGATGCAAAGTGTTAGACACCTCGCACACCTCTAGAGGGGGGGTGAATAGAGGTGTTGCCCAAAAGACCAGTTTTTTGCACGGAAATGTTCTTCACGAATATTCAATAAAAAAAATGCACCACAAACAAAATAAAGTGAAGGATAAGAGCAATGCACACACGATATATACTGGTTCGGCCTAAATGCCTACATCCAGTCTCCGAAGCAATCGTGCCCAGGCCTTCACTAACCCGTCAAACTTAACGGAGTTTGAAAATCCGAATACAACTCGAGAACTTGATTTCACAAGCCTCTTATCTTACCACTGAAGTTTTGATTTCACAAAACTCAGGATTTCTTCCACCTAACGTTTGATTTCACAAACCGTTAGGATTTCTACCACTTGGTGTAATCCCAACACCAAGAATACAAATCACTTACAATAAAGTAAGAAAACAAACCGCAACCGAGTAATTCTCCCAACACGGAGTAGATTGTTGCAAATACAATGAAGTCCTTTAGAATATGGCAATATCTCTCAAAGACTCAAGCAATGAGGAAAAACTCAAGCAAGAAATGATTTAGCAATCAAAACAATTGCCTTGCTTGGATATAAGGAGGGGATTGAGTAGAATCTCTTTGGATATTCAAAGGATATGTT
>OOIL02000571.1:484674-544936 GCA_900332095.2 Cuscuta campestris | reverse complement strand
GATAAGGGAATGAACCTTAGAGATGCCATACTCTTTAACACATAATCTAAGACCTAAAACACTACCCAACTAAGGAAACAACCTCTTCGGTCTCGTTCCTTCCACCGATGCTCAAGTCCCTTCTTCACGGACGGATATGAACTTGTTGTAGCTTTGATTCTTAGCCTTGATGCACAAAATGATGATGATGTTTTGTCACTCTTTTGTCATTATCAAAACTTAAAAGACAATGGGAAAAGGACAATGCAAAAATACATATTTATGATAGCACATTGTCCAACAATTTCCCCCTTTTTGATAATGACAAACCCATTAGGAGATATGCATCATACAAGGCTAGTTACCCCTGAAGTATAGCATCATAAATCAAACAAAGACATACAAATCTATACTATCTTCCCCATTAAAATATGCACAAATACAATTCCCCCTGAATATATGCATATCTACACCATCTTCCCCCTTTTGACATTATCAAAAAGAGATTGGCAAAAAGATATATGCTCATGCAAATAGATATCAAACAAACAAATAATATCACATTGTCCAACTAATATATAAATCAACATTAGTTGGAATTAATAAAGGGAATCAACTTCCCCCTTAATTGATGCTTCACCTAAATATGTGCCTGGCGCATCTACTTCAACTCAAGTCGAAGTGTTCAAGCACACCTTCCTTAATGAATCTACGAAGCAAATCTTGGTACCCAATGCCTTTTGGGTCCAGGGGTGTTATGGCAATAATAAAAATCATATGAACGATGCATCACATTATCTTGACTTAGAAGCAAGTGCCTATACTTCGTGTAACAAACTGGTGTGATGTGTCCTACTTTATTACAATAATGACACCTAACACTAGGGTTGTTCATGTTTCTAGGACGTGTGATGTGCTTTCTAGGTTGTCTATCAAACTTAGAATTCCTAGAATGACTTAATTTATTTCTAGGTGATCTATAGTATTTAATCCTAGATGTAGATTTTAATTTAAATTCATTTTCAACTTTCTTCATAGCTAATTTCAAATCGTCTACCTCTTTCTTAAGCGCTTCTATCTCAAGACTAGAAGACTTACATGAAGAACAAGGTGGATCATTTAATTTCAAATTAGTCTCCTCAAAAGTCTTATTTTTAATTTTGATGGAATCAATTTCTTTTTGCAAAGTATTATTTTTCTTTTGCAAAAGGGTGATTTTATATTCCAAATCTTTGGCAATAGATGAGACTTTCTTAAATTCTTTAAATAAATCACCAAATGCTTCTTGTAGTTCTTTAAAACTAAAAGAATCGTTAGAAGAACTTACCTCTTCAGATTCACTTTGAGCCATAAGACAAATGGCTACTTCATCATCGGATGAGGAAGAGGAGCTAGAGTTGGATTGCTTTCGGCGTTTGGACTTCTTGAATTTTCGATTAGGGCAATGACCCTTGATATGTCCACGCTCTCCACATCCATAGCAAGTACGCGTTGTACTCTCATTCAATTGCTCAAGCTCATTTTGCAAGAAGTCATTAAATAACTCGAGAATGTCACTTTCTCCAGAGCCGCTTGTCTCGACATATTTTGACGATGAAGCTTTGAGTGCAACTCCTTTGAATGATAGATTTTGATCCCTTTTGATCTCCGCTGCACTAGAAAAGTTAGACATTTCATAAGTGAGTAGTTTACCTCGAAGTGTGTCATATGTCAATGTATTGTAATCTCGGCCTTCTTTGATAGGGTTGACCGTAGACTTCCATTCCGGTGTGAGACTTCGAAGGATTTTTCGAACGAGAACATGATCCTCATAATGCTTCCCAAGTGTATCCAAATTTGAGACGATAGTTGAAAATCTCTCGAACATGCCATCTATTGTTTCATTTTCCATCATCATAAAAAGCTCATACTCATGGGTGAGTAAGTCGATCTTTGAGTCCTTCACTTGACTTGTTCCTTCATATGTGACCTCTAATTTGTTCCACATCTCATTGGCCGTCTTGCACCTTGAGATTTTCCAATAGTCATCCGGGTTCACGGCACAATATAGAAAGTTGATGGCCCTTGCATTTAGTTGCATCTTCTTCTTGTCATTTGAGGTATATTCGGTCTCTAACTTTGGAACAAGAACCCCGTCAACAATCTTCGTGGGAACCGTCTCTCCATGCTTGATCACCAACCAAGAATCATAATCATTTGATTGGATGAATATTCTCATCCTCTCTTTCTAATAAGCATAATTTGTGCTGTCGAAGAGTGGTGGCCTTGTCGTGGATTGTCCTTCGGCAACTCCGGGTTGAAATGTTCTTCCGGCCATGATCTTTTTAAATTTTCAGCGGTAAAGCTTTGAAAATCCCTCGCTCTGATACCACTTGTTAGACACCTCGCACACCTCTAGAGTGGGGGTGAATAGAGGTGTTGCCCAAAAGACCAGTTTTTTGCGTGAAAATGTTCTTCACGAATATTCAATAAAAACAATGCACCACAAACAAAATAAAGTGAAGGATAAGAGCAATGCACACACGATATATACTGGTTCGGCCTAAATGCCTACATCCAGTCCCCGAAGCAATCGTGCCCAGGCCTTCACTAACCCGTCAAACTTAACGGAGTTTGACAATCCGAATACAACTCGAGAACTTGATTTCACAAGCCTCTTATCTTACCACCAAAGTTTTGATTTCACAAAACTCAGGATTTCTTCCACCTAACATTTGATTTCACAAACCGTTAGGATTTCTACCACTTGGTGTAATCCCAACACCAAGAATACAAATCACTTACAATAAAGTAAGAAAACAAACCGCAACCGAGTAATTCTCCCAACACGGAGTAGATTGTTGCAAATACAATGAAGTCCTTTAGAATATGGCAATATCTCTCAAAGATTCAAGCAATGAGGAAAAACTCAAGCAAGAAATGATTTAGCAATCAAAACAATTGCCTTGCTTGGATATAAGGAGGGGATTGAGTAGAATCTCTTTGGATATTCAAAGGATATGTTCTTCAAAGTTTTCTAAGTGTTCTCATCAAGATAATCACGAAGAGGGTTGTTTATAGAAGTTAGGGAGTGGATAGAGATGAAAAGAATTCAAAAAAACTAGCCGTTTGGTAGTTGAAACTGTTGACTTATTCGAATAACTCAAGAACTATTCGAATAGTTTGGATCAATCGCGTGGCTTGAAAAACCAGTTCCTATTCGAATAAATGGTGATTTATTCGAATAAATCAGGGTGAAAAGCGAGGACTTATTCGAATAAATGGTGGTTTATTCGAATAAAACAGGTTAATCTCAGTCACAAGAAAGATCACGACTTATTCGAATAAACTAAAAATTATTCGAATAGAAAGGCAACTTCCCCACACAAAGGCTGATCTAAAATGTGTTTTAAAGGTAAGAAGATAAGGGAATGAACCTTATAGATGCCATACTCTTTAACACATAATCTAAGACCTAAAACACTACCCAACTAAGGAAACAACCTCTTCGGTCTCGTTCCTTCCACCGATGCTCAAGTCCCTTCTTCACGGACGGATATGAACTTGTTATAGCTTTGATTCTTAGCCTTGATGCACAAAATGATGATGATGTTTTGTCACTCTTTTGTCATTATCAAAACCTAAAAGACAATGGGCAAAGGACAATGCAAAAATACATATTCATGATAGCACATTGTCCAACACAAAGTTGACCAGAAAAGTACATCTGGTACTTGTCAATTCATTGGCGAAAATCTTGTTCCTTGGTTCAGTAAGAAATAAAACTCCATCTCTACATCAACAGCAGAAGCAGAGTACATTGTTGTTGGTAGTTGTTGTGCTCAGATCTTGTGGCTAAAGCAACAACTACTGGATTATGGAGTCAAAACAAACGAAGTTACAATCTTTTGTGACAATCAAAGTGCAATAGCCATCTCACAAAATCCAGTGCATCATTCTCGCACTAAGCACATTGATGTCAAGCATGACTTCATCAGAGATCATGTGGAAAATAAAGATATCAAAATTGAGTATATCTCAACTGAGGAACAATTGGCGGATATCTTCACAAAACCACTAAGTGAAGCCAAGTTTTCCGATTTGCTTCACAAAATAGGTCTAATTCAATTAGACTGAGTGCGGTACACGTGGCAGTCCACTTTCCACGTCTGTCAAAGTATTGGGTTTGCACGTGGCCTTGGGAACAGTTGAAATCCCAATCGCCACTAGCCGCATAAATTGCCCAAATTAAACCCAACCGCCACTAATCAGATCTCAACTGCCCACTCAGCCCACTCAAATTTTCGTCGTCTTCTTCAAGAACCCTCTGATAGAATTCTCAAGAACCCTAAATTTCTTCAGATCTTTCAGATTTTCTCACTCAAATCTCAGAGAAAATGAAGATTGTTGGCACAAATGTCCATTTCCAGAAGTTGGAAGCGAAGTGCTCTTCACCGGCGTTCTATCAGACATATCTGGAGATGATTGCTGCTCAAGAACTCTCCGAATTCCTTCATATGGAGATTCACTCCAAATATGAAGATGAAGTTCTAGAATTCTATAGGAATGGAAAGGTCAAGACTGCTCAATCGAAGAAAAATCCATAAAGGACGATTCAAATTATCAAGTCCACTGTTGGAGGGACCAAAGTGAAGATTTTACAGAAGAAATTGGAGAAGGAGCTTCATCTTCCCAATTCTGGAAGTGAAATTGGGAGACTTTCAGCCAAGAATCTGGATTGGAAGACCATTGGGATTTCTGGGCAAATCCCCTCTGGCCCAGCGAAGAAAGCAGACTTGAAGAACGACTACAAGTTGGATCTAGAACTAGTCATCGCATGCCTTGAATGTGGAAGCGGAGGACATGCTGATGACATCACTCAAGAGAGGGCCTTCATCATCAATGCCCTCATTACCAAAACTAAGGTAAACTGGGCTAAATATTTCTTCAATTCCATTTCCAAGCATTTAGGAAAGCCCAACCAGAAGTACCTGTGTCAAGGTCTGTACCTTGGGTACATCTTGGAGACCATGGGTGTTGCCTTAGAAGGCAAGAAATATGAAGCCAGATATTGGCTTTACTACCTAACTTCCAAAGGAGAAAACAAAGTCAGTTCAACCGCAGAAGAAAGTTCTTCAGACAATGTCCTTATCATGAGTCTAAAGAAGTCAGTAAAGAGGAAGCAAGTGGTGTCTCCCTCTCCCAGTGCTGAAGCACCACAGAATCTAGCAGTGGTGAATTTGGAAGAAGAAGAAGAAGTTTCTGCCCAAGGGGAACTTCAAAGGAAGAAGAAAAGGAAAGTCACCTCCTCCTCTACATCTGGAAGTGCCAACCCGGATGAGTTGGTGGGAAAGGAACCAGTTGAGGAACACTCTGCACACAACCAGAACCCTCAACAACTTGATAAAGAAATTCCCCAAGTTCAAAGTTCACCAACTCCTTCACTACAAGCTCAAACTGATGATGCAGAGAGCCAATTCATGCAGCTCTATTATGACTGGAGAGCTTGGAAGGTTGGGAACTCAGCAGAGCAGTTGTTGGAATGGGACCAACAATTGAAAAATGAAAAGATTATCAAGAGATGCTTGGGTCTGCCAGTCAACTATTGCTGTGATCAAATCCTGGATGTTGACTGGGTATGGCAAAGGAACTATGAAGATTTGCATCTGGAACACTTGGTCACCTCACCAGTTTCATAATTTGAGGTTGACAATGAAGATCCTTCAGTCTACAGGCCAATATTTTCAAAGGCCACAGAAGATCAGATGGTTATCACCACTGAAGCACAAGCTGATACGGAAGCAGCAGCAGAGGACTTCCAAGTCTTTCCGGAAACCTCCCCTGCTCTTGAGACTATTCTGCCTGAAGCCGTCCAGGAGAATGCAGTTTCTCCCCAACAAGAACAGCACCAGGAAGATTTAGAGGAAGAACTTCTTCAACTTCTCCAATCTCAAGTTCAAGAGATTCTCACAACTCCTTGTGAGATCTCCAATCAGCCTGAACTTAAGACTCCGGAGAAGTCAACTGGAAATCTGGAGAAGTCCACTTCTCCAGAAACAAATGAAGCCCTTCAGGAAGTCCAAGCTGTAGAAGTTCAGAGGAGTTCTGCAGAAGCTGAGAAGGAAGCTCAAATGGCTGGACTGGAGACCTCTGAAACTCCAGTTACTATCTTTGAGCAGGAAATTGGTGATGAAGACAGAGATTCTCTTTCAAGGGACATCTCAAAATTCATGAATGAGACAGAGGAAGAATCGGAAAAGACGCTAAGGATTGATGATGAAGGAGCTGAGCAAGGAGATGCTGAATCCCTCCCTCCGCAACTCTTCCACAGAGCACCTCCTTCTCATCAGGTAACAAACTTCCATTTTCACAGCTCTTCCACTTCTACTCTTCCGGATGAGGTTCTGGAAACCTGGACAAGAAAGGTCCAAGGGTTGATTGAATCAGCCCTAGAATCTCAGCATGCCTCTTTTAGGCAAGAGATAGAACAGATGGAAGCTAGCCACAACAAGTTGATGGAGAAATCCGAAGAAAAACATTGCTCAGATCTCAGGGAGATAAGCAAGTCGGTGGACAAGACTCTAGAGATTATTTCTCTATTGAGTACATCTGTGAGCAACACAATGGAAGCTTATGCATCAGACTATGGCATCTTCATTTCAATGAAGTATCTAGAATCAAAGAGCAAATAGCAACAGTTACAGTCAGCCTACAGAAGCAGATGGCTTTTCTCCAGATGGATATTAGGTCAGCCCTGGCAGTCTCTTCAGCAAATCAGGTGGTAACCCAAGACTACTTGAAGGTTATTGCTGAAAATAAAAAGGAGGCATTCAGGCTCTTTAGACATTTTGGCACCTACACTGGCAAACACAAGCTAGATGTAATTGTCCAACACAATAGTCCATCCCTAATCCCACAGCTTCCTATTGAAGTCAAGAAAGGAGAACTCACATACATCCCATCTCATCTGAATATGACGGATTTGATCCTGGAAGCTCAGCAGAGCAATCCGGAAAACTCAACACAGCATCTGTCTAGCTCTGGTCTTGATTGAATAGAAGTTGTTGGAACCATTGCTTCCCACTTCTCAAATGATGAACAGACAAAGGAGAGATATAACAACCTCAAGCGCATCAAAGAAGAGTGTGGAATTATGCAAGGCATTGGTGAGACTGCCGGATCATCCAAGCGCAAGAAGCGGTGAAGGCTCTTTTCATCAAACCATGTGGAAGTATGTAAAAACATTATTGTGTTTTGATGAAAACACCTTCTTTTTTAAACATGAGTTTTGGTTTAAACATGGCTTAATACTTCTCTTAATTATGCTTGATTATATTTCTAAAAGTATGATTATTGAGATTTATTATTGAGTGCATACATTCAGGGGGAACTTATTCAGGGGGAACTTAACTGTTTTTGGCTAACAATTGTTTTTGGTAATGAACTATTGATGAACTCTAAGCAATGGAAGACGGATACCTCAGTTTAAGTACTAAAGTTGGAGATCTCCGATTCAGGTACTTTACAAAATCTGCCTTCTTAAACTAAGATTTAATCCTTAGTTCATTTCCAACTTGATCTAAAAAGTACTGGTCCTTAGGATTTTCATAATGTACAGGACTTTGGAAAAATAGTACCACTTCTCTTTTAAAAATGAATTTCATATTTTTTTGGTACTACCTCGTCCTAATTAGAAATTAGAACTATAGGGAATGAAAAATGATAGTTTTATTTTGGGCCTTGAGAACCCAATAGGAATAATTTCCCTTTAGTGCATAGATTTTTTTTTGGGCCACTCTTTTGGGCTTAGCCAAACCAAAACAGTTACGTTTTTCAAACCAAACGAAACTGATTCTTTTAATTAGAACAGTTTCAACACCTTGGTAACTGGTAAAAGATTCCTTCAACTTTTCAACTTCTTGGAAGTTGAAACTCTTTTACTCTCACCGTTCCAACTACCCACTAAATGGAACCCGTGAACCTCTCCTCTCTCAACCTCTCCTCCTATTTAAATCAAGACATTCCAATCCATTCCTATCACAAACAACTCTCTCAATATGAAAAGTCTTCAAACTCACTGTCTTAGAAAACCACCAAGAAAAATATCCTCAATGGAGAAATTTTTCTCTCTCACCCTCATAGACGGCAATGGAGAAAGCCTAATGAGAAGAAAAGACATTCAAGGTCTATGGTGAGAATCTCGGCAGTAGAGAAGGTCTGTGGTGAAAATCTCATATTTTTCAGGATTACACCATGCACCTTCTCTGGAACAACACTCTCTCCATTTTTGTTTCATTTTTTTTCTTTTTCTCTTTTTGTTCCTCAAAATTTATTTTTAAAACCTCTCTTATTCTTGTTTTTCTCTTCTTGAAACACTCTTCCCTTCTCTCTTTCTTTTCTTTTATTTTAAAATTGATTTTAGGTCTCCACTTTTGTTGTCTCTGCACCCTTCTCCACCTCTTTTTCAAAATTTTCTTTCCCCTTCTGTTTTTCAAAACTTTTTCTTCCCTAGTCACCATACTTCTCCTTTAAACTCTTTTTCAAAATTTTTATTTTTCCCTTCATCTTTAAAAACCCTTATTTTATCTTTTTCACAATCAATTCTCTTTTCCAAAACCTTTTTCTTGTCCTTCTATCTTTTTCTTTCCTTTCACCGCCGCCTCCTTTCCATCCACTTTCTTTTTGTTTTTGTTTTTTCTTTTTGGAGAGATGTTGCTTCCTAGATCTCAAATATCCACTTTGGATATTAAAGATCTATCAAACGCACTGCCATCTGTACTACCAAGCAAAATCAGCTGGAAGTGAAAGCGGAAAATGGCAGAAAATATCACAAATCTCAAGACAAGACTTGGTTTAAGAATTATTGTAATTTGAATTGTATCTGTTTAAGAGTTTTTGTTAACAAGCTGTATATTATGAGAAACTAAAAGAAAGTTATAAAATTAGTTCTCAGTACAGCGACCAGAACTCTTAAACACTTGTTTGTCATCATCAAAAAGGGGGAAATTGTTGGGAAAAGTATTATAGATTTTGATGATGATGTATTTAGATTGTAATAGGAACTTTAGTCCTCCCCCAATATTCAATGTAATTTTTCTTTTTAGAAATATTGTTAAAACCGAGTTCTTGAGATTTCCAATAAATTTGTGATATTTCATTAAGTGGTTTGATGGTTGAAGACATAATCAAATTCAGTGATATGGAAATTGGATATCTTGATCGGAAATGTCAGAGACAAGTGAGGAATTCTCAAAGCAATTGAAGATTCTCTAATCCGGAACACTACATGATAACTGGACGTCTCGCTACAACCCGTTGAAGGCTAAGTCATCCAAATCGGAAGACTAGCGCGGATCTCTTTCTCACCCGAAAGTCTAAGAATGACTCTTCCGGATTTGTCAGCAAAGAACCGGATGCCTCAAGAAAAGACCAGAACTCTCAGAAGCGGACAAGTGAGAAAAGACTTAGAAAATTATCAAAGTCTTGAATGAAGAAATTCTACCCGTTGGTAAGGAAAAATCAACCTCTTGATTTTCAACGGCTAGATTGAAGATAATTAAGCTGATTCAAGAACAAATGACTTGAAGACAAAGTCTGGACCCCTCAAATTAAAGAGCTCGTCCAGAATTCTTATACAAGCACTAGAAGACAAACTGAGTAAAGAGCTACAGTCCAGAATTCTTGAACAACAGCTAGAAGACGG
The DNA here is from genome assembly GCA_900332095.2 of Cuscuta campestris. Classification (NCBI taxonomy): domain Eukaryota; kingdom Viridiplantae; phylum Streptophyta; class Magnoliopsida; order Solanales; family Convolvulaceae; genus Cuscuta; species Cuscuta campestris. Next base: position 535,275 of record OOIL02000571.1, on the reverse strand, counting down.
ATTCTGTGGAAAAAGGAATCCCTCCTCAAACAATTGGGTATGTCCAAACACCCATTCCAATGAGGAATCCTCAATCATAATCTTCATTCAAAATTGAAGCCAGCAAATGCAACGGATAGTCTATTTTGATTCAACGGATAGATTATCCAATCCAGCTATAAATAGCAACCTTGGAAGACTGGAGAAAGTACGATGAGATACATAGAGAAACAAACACAAAAGAAGCAATCTCAGACAACAAAGCTATCTTATTCACAGTTAGCCAAAAAGCTTGATAAAGAGAGATTTCTAAACTCCTTATCCAGAAGCAAACTTCTCCTCCTTCCAAAGAGCTATAGTGTAAACACTTGAAGGTTTCCTTGCCTCAAGTACCACACCACGTTGAAGGATATAACTTTTAATCAAACTTCTTGATTAAAAGGGGATACATCAACTTTCTTACAAGTTGATCTTGCAAGTCCTATTGTTCGGATCTTGCAGTTGTTGAAGAAGCGTGACCTTCGAAGGAACAACAAAGCCAGCACGAGTGTAGTAGCAACATTGGCCTTGCGAAGATATACCGTGTAGAAATTCACACAAGTGTAATTGTTGGTTCATTATTCAACAACCAACTACATAGTGGATTTTGAGGACGTAGAAGGATTACCCCACCTTCGAACCTCATCAAAGTTTGCGTGTCTCTCTCTTTTATCTTTACTTATACTTGCAATTATATTAACTGTGAAAATTAATCCATCCATATTGATTACTGCTCAACTTAACCACCAACTTCCGCACACAATCTAAGGTTCACAAGAACTTTAGATTAAACACTCATTTTCACGTTTTCAAAAGAAATGAAAAAGTTTTTAATTTGCAACAAAGTCTATTCACCCCCCCCCCTCTAGACTTTGTATCTCACCACTTTCGGACCACCAATATTCATTTGGCAAAATGCATTTCAATAGCGATGTTGGCCCAGAAACATCGATTCTACGCCATTGTCTTCCTTTGGCAGAACAGCCCTGAACAGTAATGTTCACATATGAACATCGATGTTGGCCCCTGGCCGTTTGAAGAAATTAAAGGCTAAATCTTTCCTTCTTTGGAAGTCAACCTCTAAAACAGCGATGTTCACCTATTGAACATCGATATTATGGTGAACGTTGAACACTCGAATTGGAAAGTTTAAGCCATAATAGCGATGTTCAGGACTTGAACATTGATGATAGGCCAATATCCAGCAGATCCATTTTTGATTTAAATCATCCCCAATCAACTCCCACTCCTTGGAGCATATTTTTGAGTATAAAAAGGGGTCTTTGGGTCTGCTTTTAACAACACAACACTTCACAATTCATTACTCCTTCATTGCATCATTCATTCACAATTTTCATAGCTTTCAAGGGCCATTTTGCGAAGTTCTTGAGCGTATAGATTTTACTACTCTTTGAGAGAGTCTTTGTATTATTTGTTAAATGTAGTTTACACTTGAAGGGAAGCTTGTTACCCTTGGTTGTACGAAGGAAGGGTACATTCCTTCAAGTTGAAATCTTGGAGTGTGGTGTCTCCGAGCAAGGTGTTTTGAGGCTTGTGTGACTCGAGTTCTTCGGTTGTAACAGTTTGTTAAGCACCCGTAATCTTAACGGAACTAGTGTAGCTCGAGAGAGTCTCTCGAGAGACTGGACATATTCACACGTTGTAGTGAACTAGTGTAAATCTCGGTGTGCATTTCCTTTACGATCTTTACTTTTCACGCTCTCAATTTTATCTCTAGGATTTTGTTTCATCAAACTCTATTCACCCCCCCCCCTCTAGCGTTGGTACTCTTTTTTGACAAAGGTTAGGGCTTTCATTATTTTGACACATATGCCCTAGTGTCAAGGATAAATTCCATTAGAATGATACTTAGAATAGATTCCTTGTGAAACTTGGAAGTTCATCAAATGGATGTGAAAAAAGCTTTCCTTAATGGAGATCTCAAAAAAGTGATCTACATGGAACAACCAGAGTGGTTTATAGTTCCTTGTCAAGAAAGGAAAGTATGTAAACTTGTTAAGTCATCATATGGTCTCAAACATGCCCCAAAAGTATGGCATGAAAAGTTTGACCAAGTAATTATTAACTCTGGCTTCAAAATTAATGAAGCAGACAAGTGTGTTTATTTAAAAGACACATTCCAAGGGTATGTCATGTTATGTCTCTATGTAGACAACATACTCATAGTATGTAGCAATGACAAGATGGTCAAGTCTACCAAAGATATGTTGAACTTGCGGTTTGATATGAAGGACATGGGTCTGACTGAAGTAATTCTTAGAACTAAAATTGTGAGAAACCTAACGGTCTAGCATTGAGCCAATCCCATTATATTGAAAAAATCCTTGGCAATTTCAACAAGGATGACGTTAGGGTAGCTAAGATGCCATTGGACGTCAACACACACTTGGCGAAATACCGAGGTTCCGGTAACTCTCAAATTGAGTATGCGAGAGCTGTTGGAAGTTTGATGTATCTAATGAGCTGCACTCGACTGCACTTAGCATGTGCCATAAGTAAGCCGAGTAAATACACCAATAATCCCAGTGATGAGCGCACTAGAAGGCTATTGTATGTGTGATGAGATACACATGGATATGGCTTATGCTGCTTGAGATATCCACCGGTGCTGAAAGGATACATGGATGCGAATTGGATATATGATAGTAAAGACTCGAAATACACAAGTGGATATGTCTTTACGCTAGCGGGTGCAGCAATATCTTTGAAATCCACGAAGCAAACATTGATTGCTAGGTCTACCATGGAATTTGAGTTTATAGCCTTAGATAAATATGGTGAGGAAGCTAGATGGCTATGCAACTTCCTTGAGGACATTCCAAGATGGGACAAAGCAGACCCACCGGTTTACATCTATTGTGATTGTCAATCAGAAATAGGATGTGCAAAGAGTAACATATATGTATCATGGTAAGTCTAGACATATTCTTTATAGACAGAAAACCATTAGACAATTTCTTACAACTAAGATTATCACAATTGACTATGTGTAGTCAAAAGATAATCTTGAGATCCATTAACCAAAGGGTTAACAAATGAGTTGCATGAGAAGTTGGTAGCAAGAATGGGTTGGAAGCCCGTGTGCTAGGAAAGTCCTATGAAGGAAAATCCAATCTTGATGGTACATAGGTTCAATGGGACAATCTACTTGTAGGACGAGGTGCGGTCACCGTGAGGGCAGCACCAGTACCTTTGGTCAGTCCCTTCTATTCCTACTTCAAATAGTGACTCCCCAAATTTATGACGTCAGAATATAAATATGTTTAATAATTCTTTAACATTAAACATGATGGTCTAGGTGGAGTAATCGAGATACTCTCAGAAGAATCACCTATGTAAGAGTGAAGTGTGGTCTATTCAAACACAGAATTAAGGGCTTAATCCTCTAAACACTCTCGTAGAACCAGGCGTGTGTCCCATGACTAAAATGGGAAAAACCATGAGAACATAACGATGTTTGGTTGGAATTTGTGTATGGTATACCATCGTTTACAAAAATGCGAGTACAGTTCAAAGATATGGCGTTCTACTGAACATCTAGTAAATAAGGTATACTTTACAAGGGATAGGGTCAAAAGTGGAGACACTTACCTATTCTTTGTGAGTTTTCAACCATGGGATGTTGTCCACCCCCATATCAATTTTTCATTCATGTGGAGGATTGTTGGAATTTTTGACATTTTTAATAAGCATTAAATGGACCAACTTGGGTATATTTATTAATAGGTCCACTAACGGTTTTAACCGTTAATTAGTGGATGTATGCTCTCTTAAATGAGATTAATATTTTGATTATTTATACACCAAAAATGATAGAGGGTGAATGAGAAATTTATTTTCAAAGTTAACCTGTTAATAGAAGAATATGATAAGGATTGCAATATTTTTTGCAATTTTAATTAACTAATCTTCTATTATTATTTTTTACATGTTGTTTAAAATTATTCCACTTTTACGGAATTACTGGTCACTAATCTTCAATTAAATGGAATAATTTTATACAAAAATGTGTGTAACCCCATGTTAATGGTGAGACATTAATGTGTTACTAATACACTAATGAATATGGTGGACTCTCCATACACGACTACGGGTCCGCTCCGTAGGACTTATTTTTTCTACTTATTACTTATTCTTATTAAAATCAGATCAGATCAGATCCAATCAGATCAGATGAGATCAGATCCAATCAGATCAGATCACACTCAATCAGATCATATCAGACTCAATCAGATCACATCAGACTCAATCAGATCAGATTAGATCTAATCAGATCAGACCAGATCCAATTAGATCAGATCAGGTCCGATCAGATCAGACCAGATCCAATTAGATCAGATCAGATCAAATCTAATATTATCAAATCAAGAAAAAAATATAAAGATAATATATATATATATATATATATATATATATATATATATATATATATATATATATATATATATATATATAATTCAAGGATTAAATAATAATTACCATTATTTGATTAAATCACATTACTTTATTTAAAACTACACACACTTAAATATTAATTAATATTATAATTTTAAATATTATTGTTTTAAAATTATTATTATTGTTATTATTATTGTTGTTATTATTATTATTATTATTATTATTATTATTATTATTATTATTATATTTCAACTACAAACCATTATTTTATATAATTGTTTAGCTTGTAGGATAGAAATGATGCATGGAAGCAATGTTAAAGCTTAAAAAGTTTTATTTTTCATACTTTAAAAAGAGTTATTTTAAAATACTTGTTTATAAAATAATTATACAAAACTTAGTTTTCAAAACTATAAATATTTTTTACTTAAAAAGACTTACTTTTAAACTTTAAGATGGTATAATATGACAAAATTGATAAAGGTGAAAGCGATATTAGTGTTCAAAATTTTATATGATCTTTAATTTGTATCATGAAATATATTGTTATGTAATATGTATATAGAATGTGATAATTTTGTAGAATATCATCAATATTTTCTAATATTTGTTTATTTTAATACTGACTATTTAGTTTTCACAAAAATTAAAAAAGTTGTGATATTAAAAAGAGGTTTAATATTTTAAAAAACAGTTTAAACATATTAATGATTAGCTGATTTTCTTATTTTACTTTTTTTATGTATATATGAATTGTAATACTTTTAGACTATTAAATTTTGTAATTAGAGAAAATCAGATCTAATCAGATCAGATCGGATCCAATCAGATCAGATCAGATTCAATCATATCAGATCAGACCCAATCAGATCAGATTATGTTGGACATGAGTTCAAACCCCTTTATTATTCTGGAATATTTTTGTCTTGATGTATGACAAATAGGATGATTAAATTCAAATGATAATCGAAGATTTATTTTTCGTATCGAGAAAAGCAAAGAGGCGTATCAAGAAATTTACGGCAATAAAAATCAACACTCACCCCTACGCAGAATTTTTGAAGTAAGTAAAGACTTCGAAGACTTTTTATTTTTTTATTGAGTCTAGGAATATTTGTAAGGATGACAATAATTTTTGCATAAACAAATTAACTTTTGAGGGATAAAAATTATTATTTTTTGAGTCAGTTGAAAAATCATTTTTTTCGCTATTTAAAAAGATTTTACTGAGTCAGTTTCAAAATAGTGTGTCAAAATTTATTAAAAATACTTTTTAAAAATACACAAATTTTTTGTGGTAAGAAAAATATATTTTAAAAATTTTTCTTGAACATCGTTTGACACACAAAATATTTTTGGGACTCAATTTCTACACAAATTCATTACTTAATTCAAATTTTGAATTTGAATTAATTGATTCCAACCTTTTTGGTTTGTTTGTTTATGGGAGCCTTATCATATTCAAATCCTTGTCCAAAACAAGTCATTAAGCTCCAAAATATTCACTCAAATCGCACACATGCTTTGGGTCCTCTTGTTTGGGATATGTTCGTTAGTGGATCGATCCTTTTGTTTGGATCGATCACCGCGTGAATGTTCAGGGAGTTGGATCGGTCCTTTCGTTTAGATCGATCAACATATTTTTCGGAAATTTCTTCGGAGGATCGATTATCCTCTTTGGATCGATCCCCCGTTACTTTGTGAAACTTCCCTTTCCGTTTTTGGTTCCAGAGGATCGATCCCGTGCCTTGGATCGATCCCCCGAAGCTTTGACAGAAATTTATTTGTGATGGCTTACTCCAGATGATCGATCTTCAGCCCTGGATCGATCTCCAACGTCTTTTATCTGTCAAAATCAGCCTTCCCTACTTCCAACGGATTTATTTCTTTTTCCCTTATAAAAACCCTCATCCTCCTTCATTAAAAATACATCTCATGCACTCCAATATCATCATTGATCAATATTCAATTCTTGCTTCCATCTTCCTCATCAAATATATTATTTTGAGAGTTAGAAATATTTTTATTGAGTGCTAAAGATTTTGTCATCCATAGAGCTTTTATATTTCAACACTTCTTGCTCAAATTGTGTGAGCTTTCATTCTTGTGTTGTAAACTCAATCTTATTTGAGTGTTGCTAAGATTTGTGTGATTCAAGTCTTGTTGTTGTTAAGGCTTGTGTGACTCAAGTCTTGTTGTAAGAAGTTGAGGCTTGTGTGATTCAAGTTCTCGAGTTGTATCGGTTTTTCAAGCACCCGGTGAAGCTTGAAGTTTAGTAGAACCTTTGAGAGAGTCTCTCGGAGGACTGGACTAGCCACGATGTGGTGAACCAGTATAAATCACGGTGTACTCTTTCCCTTTGCTCTTTACATTTTTCCTGCAATTTTGTTTAATTATCACACACGCAATTTACGCACATTATAGAAAAAAACTCTATTCACCCCCTCTCTAGAGTTGCACTTTTGTCTAACAATTGGTATCGGAGCAGGAAGTTCTTCGAATACTTCTTAATTTTCGGGAACTCAAAGATCAATGGCATCGAGAATGTTCAACGCAAGAGTTAGCGAGGGACAATCAACCACAAGGCCACCGTTGTTCGACGGAACCAACTACTCCTATTGGAAGGAGAGGATGAGGATTTTCATCCAATCCAATGACTACAAACTGTGGTTGATAGTCAAGAACGGGTGTGGAGTCCCGATGAAGAAAGTCGGTGAAGTCAACGTCCCCAAAACCGAAGAAGAGTTCACCGACGAAGATTGCAAAAAGATGGAGCTCAACGCAAAGGCAATAAACATAATTTATTGCGGTGTTAATGCGGATGACTACCGCAAAATCTCGCGGTGTGAAACCGCAAAACAAATGTGGGAAAAATTGGAGGTCACCTACGAAGGAACCGTGCAGGTTTGGGAGGCCAAAATCGACCATCTCACTCACGAGTATGAACTCTTCTCAATGAAGGAAAATGAGAAGATTGAAGAAATGTTTGAGAGATTCTCTAACATTATCAATCCTCTCAATCTTCTCAGGAAGACATACACCGACCGAGAACTTGTGAGAAAGGTGCTACAAAGCTTATCCCCAAAATGGTGTTCAAAGGTGGACGCAATCGAAGAAGGTCGTGACTTCCAAACAACGACCTATGATGCTCTTCGAGGTAATCTTATTACCTACGAAACCACTCAACTCTCAAAGGTGGTTGAAGAGAGGAGCAAGAGGTCTATTGCTCTACCCGCAACAACATCAACCCACAACAACGTTGATGATGAAGATGATGACAGCGACGACACCGACCTCGGACTCTTTGTCCGAAAATTCAAGAAGATGATGCTCAAGAAGGGAGCCAAGAAGAACACTCCACCCAAGTATGGGTGTGGTAAAATTGGACACATCAAACCAATGTGTCTGAAGCTCAAGAACGAGAAAGACAAGAGGGCACCGAAGAAGCAACGTGCCTACATTTCTTGGGAGAACGACAGCTCCGGGAGCGAAGACTCGGAAACGGAAGTAGTGGCCAATCTATGTCTCATGGCCATTGAAGATGGAGAAACATCAAAAGAGGTAAGTGATCAAGAACCTTCTCCCAATGATCCTTTAACTCTTAATGATGTAGTTTGCATTGTAGAAGAACTTGTAGGAATGTTCAAAAAGGATTCCAAAGAAAACAATGAAATAAATCAAAAAATCCTGATTTTTGAGAACGATGTCAAAGAACTCAAAAATATAAATGATTAACTTAAACAAGAAATTATCTCTTTTGGAAAAAGGCCACAAGAACCTTCATCTACTTCTTCTTCTACATGCTCTAGTTGTACATCATTAAAAGCTAAAGTTGCTAGTTTAGAAAGCAAATTGGGAAAGTTTAATAATTCCTCAAACACATTAGATAAAATACTTAGGCAAAAACATAGTAATGGTGAAGGACTTGGATATAAGAAAAACCAACCTAGAAAAACAACATTTGTTAAAGCTAAGGGAAATAAAAATGCTAGGACAAATAATCAAACTGGAAGAGCACCTCCTAGCAAACCTAGAACTCATTACACTCAACCATATAGGATGAATAATCCAAATGTTATTTTCCATTATTGTAATAAGATAGGTCACATTGCACCCGTGTGCTTCACCAAACTTAAGCATTTCCAACAAACGCACACACATCGCACATATGCTAACCAAAAAGGACCCAAAAATACATGGGTACCTAAACCGTCTCCTTGATATCTTTTTGTAGGTGTACTTGAAGGCTTCGAGTACCTCTTGGTATCTCGATAGCGGATGCTCCAAGCACATGACCGGAGACGCATCCAAATTTAGGAGTTTAGAGTATTTCAAAGGTGGCAATGTCGTTTTTGGCAACAACAACAAAGGAAGGATCATTGGAAGTGGCACCGTCGGAAGAGACAATGCTACAACCGTTGAGAACGTTCTTCTTGTTGAGGGCCTCAAGCACAATCTTCTTAGCATTAGCCAATTGTGCGATAGAGGTAACTGTGTCATCTTTGATTCTAGTAAATGCATTGTAGAACGCTTGTGTGACAATAAGACTATTCTTTGTGGTAGTAGAGTAGATAAAATTTACATGTTTGATCTTGAAAATTCCCCGTCTATCTTAGCTAAGTGCCTCATTACCAAAGAGGAAGAAACGTGGCTATGGCATCGTCCGATAGCTCACATTAATATGGACCATCTTAATAAGTTGGTTTCTAAAGACTTAGTAATTGGTGTTCCTAAACTTAAGTTTGAGAAGAATCTAATTTGTGATGCGTGTCAAAAGGGGAAGTAAGTAAGGGCCTTGTTTAAGTCAAAGAACGTTGTCTCTACGACTAGGCCATTACAACTTTTGCACATGGACCTTTTTGGACCTTCAAGAACTATGAGTTTAGGAGGTAATTACTTTGGCTTTGGTATCGTTGATGACTATTCGAGGTTTACATGGACACTCTTTCTAGCTCACAAGTATGATGCACTTAATGCTTTTAAGAAATTCATTAAATTGGTTCAAAATGAAAAAGATTCTCACATTGCATCCATTAGAAGTGATCATGGGGGAGAATTTGATCAAGACGGCTTTGATGTCGTTTGTGACGAATTAGGCATTGAGCATAATTTCTCATCCCCCCGTACACCACAACAAAATGGCGTGGTTGAACGGAAAAATAGGTCTCTTGAAGAGATGGCTCAAACTATGCTCAATGAGGCAAACCTTCCTAAATATTTTTGGGCGGATGCCGTGAGTACCGCGTGCTACGTGTTAAACCGAGCCGTCATTAGACCGATACTCAAGAAAATGCCCTATGAACTTTACAAAGGAAGAAAGCCTAACCTTTCCTATTTTCATGTTTTTGGATGTAAAGTTTTTATTCATAATAATGGAAAAGATAACTTGGGAAAATTTGATGCTAAGTCGGATGAAGGAATTTTCATGGGTTATTCTCTTCGTAGTAAGGCATATAGAGTGTTCAACAAGCGTACTAAGACCGTAGAGAAGTCTATTCATGTTGTCTTTGATGAATTTGATGCTCGCTTGGCGAGAAAAGGTATTGTTGATAATGTTGCAGGCTCTTTTGATGATGAAGAAGAAATCGTTAAGGAAAAGGAACCGGAAGAAGAGAAAACGCAGGAGCAAACGGAGCTTCCTAAGGAGTGGAGAACGTTGAAGAATCACCCGATTGACAACGTCATTGGTGACATAGCGCAGGAAGTTTCTACTCGTAATTCTCTTAAGGACACAATTAATCACATGGCCTTTGTTTCTCAAATTGAACCAACAACCGTTTTGGATGCTATTAATGATGAACATTGGTTTATGGCAATGCAAGAGGAGCTTAACCAATTTAAACACAATGATGTTTGGGAATTGGTGCGTAGACCTAATGATCATTCCGTTATTGGCACAAAATGGGTGTTTCGTAACAAACTCGATGAAAATGGAGTAATCACTAGAAACAAAGCTAGGCTTGTAGCTAAAGGCTACAATCAAGAAGAAGGCATTGATTATGAAGAAACTTATGCACCGGTTGCACGTTTAGAAGCAATTCGCTTATTACTTGCTTTTGCATCTACGATGGATTTTAAACTTTATCAAATGGATGTTAAAAGTGCCTTCCTTAATCGTATCATTCAAGAGGAAGTGTATGTCGAACAACCCCTGGGTTTCGAAGACTATGAGTTTCCCGAACATGTCTTCAAACTCAAAAAGGCGCTTTACAGGCTCAAACAAGCACCTCGTGCTTGGTATGAACGGTTAAGAAAATTTATTTTGGACCATGAGTTCAAACGGGGTCAAGTCGACACTACTCTTTTCATCAAGAAAGATAACCAAGACATCCTTTTGGTTCAAGTTTACGTAGATGATATCATATTCGGTGCTACTAACGAGGTTTTGTGCAGGGATTTTTCCGATATGATGCAAAGCGAATTTGAAATGTCGATGATGGGAGAATTAAAATTCTTCCTTGGGCTGCAAATTAGACTATGCAAAGAAGGAACATTCGTGTGTCAAACGAAATATTGCAGGGAATTGCTTAAGAGATTCGATGTTACCGAATCCAAATCCATTGACACGCCAATGAGTACCTCTTGCTATCTCGACAAGGATGAAAAAGGTAAAGAGGTAGATATCAAACGCTACCGAGGTATGATCGGCTCTTTACTTTACCTTACCGCGACTAGACCGGATATCATGTACTCCGTTTGTATATGCGCTAGGTATCAATCATGTCCTAAAGAGTCGCACTTGGTTGCGATCAAAAGGATAATGCGATATCTCGCGGGCACGTTGAACGTAGGTCTTTGGTATCCCAAAGGTTCGACATGTCATCTTGTTGGCTATTCCGACTCGGATTTTGTAGGTTGCAAACTCGATAGGAAAAGTACCAGCGATACTTGCCACTTATTCGGTCATTCGTTAATCTCGTGGTTTAGTAAAAAGCAGGTTAGTGTTGCACTTTCAACCACCGAAGCGGAATATGTCGCTGCGGGAAGTTGTTGTGCCCAAATTCTTTGGCTAAAACAACTAGTGGATTTCGGCCTTATACTTGATCACATCCCAATTAGGTGAGACAATATGAGTGTTATTTCCATCATCTCCGATGGAGCCAAAATTTCACCTGTTTTTGGCTTTGGGGTGTGATGGAATAAATCAAAATGGATATCTAAACTATTTGCGCTTCTTTAATTAATGAAGTAGCAGTTAGTCAAGCAATGCAACTTTCGACGTTGAGCCGGGGGTCTCTTTGGAAACAGCCTCTCTACTTTCGAGTAGGGGCAAGGTCTGCGTACACACACCCTCCCTAGACCCTACTCTTGTGGGATTTAACTGGGTTGTTGTTGTTGTTGTTGTTGTTGTCTAACGAAGAACCTCGTTCTTCACTCGCGGACTAAACACATAGAAATTAGGCATCACTTCATTCGAGATCATGTCCAAAAGGGAGATGTCACAATTGAGTTTGTTGAAACGAAACATCAATTGGCGGACATTTTCACGAAACCCCTTTGTAGGGAGAGTTTCTTCCACATTCGGAACGAACTTGGCATTTTGGATATCTCTATGAACTAATTCATTCTTTTTATTGATGATACTAATTTGAGCGTCGGAGGCGCAATAATTCTTTTTTTGCAGGGTATTTTCTTTCAGTGTTTCAGGGCATTTTTCGAAACTGGAACAAAGGGAATCAATCCCCACAATTGGATCGATCACCCAAACCGAAGCTTTTTCAAGTAAAACTTCGGTAGATCGATCCAAACAGATGGACCGATCACCTGGGCTAATTTGCTGAAATCTGGATTCAGCCCAACGTCAGAGGACCGATCCAATCTTGTGGATCGATCCATGGTTTTATCTGGTTCCAGGCTCTGAATCGGCGGATCGATCCAAGAACAGGGATCGATCACCTGGAACTAATTGCGACATCTCCACTTCTACGGTGGATCGATCTATTTGGCTGGATCGATCATTTGGACTAATGGTATAAATACTCTCCCCTCTTCATTTATTTTCATTTTCGAAACCTGGTCTCACTTCCACTGCTGCGACGAACACGAAACATATCACAGGTTCGATTTTTCACCTCTTTTCTTCAAATTCTCTTCAATTTCTTCCAAATTGTTTGTTAATTGTTGCAAATTGATGATTATTGTTACTTATTTGCTCGATTACATGTGATTAAGTGCTTTTCTTCTTCTCTTAGGGTTTCTCGTTTTTCTTGTGCACCAACCCTAGCCACCATGTCGGATCGTCGAGGTAGTAAACGTTTGCGCTCAAAGTCTCATATCGGTGAATCAACAACCCAAGAGGAACAAAAGGTGATTCCAAACGCCCTTTCTATAGTGATTTTTTGAATCGTCCTATTTTAACGCCCAAATCCGTTCTACATTCCGTATTTTGTTATCTTCCATTCAAAGATGCGACTATTTTCATTGATAAACTCGGTGTTACTTCCTTTGTTCGTGAGAATTTTGATGTCTTTTGTCCGAATCTCATTCGGTTGTTTTATACAAATCTCACTTTCAACGGACGGGTCCTCAAAACCTCCGTAAATGGCACCCACATTGAGATTACTCTCAAGGATATCGGTGAACTTTTCAAATTTTCTTTTGAGGGATGTGATTTCCACAAGTTTACGTCTAAGGAATTCAAAACTTTTTCTCCCTACGACACCATTACCGAGGTCTGTCTTGAAGAAGCTCATGGGCGTGAACGCCAAACTGTTGGAGGTCTTAAGCCTCATTTCCGAATTCTTCATTACTTCATTTCGAAAGTATTAGCTCCTCATAAGTCGAGCCATTCCAAAATACTTTCATCGGACACTCGTCTTCTTTTTGTGTTTTTTAAGAATATTAAAATCAATTGGGCGAAATTCTTTTGCAATAACCTTCTTCTCATGAAGTCAAAAGGGTCTCTTGGGTATGTGTTCCCGATCATGAACATCTTGAGCGCATTTAAGGTGCCTTTGATAAAAGACATCCACGTCAACAAGAACCACACGTGGTACATCGATTTCGCGACCTTCAACCGCTCTAATGTACCAAGGGCCGTGCAAGAAGGAGGAGAAGAAGAAGGACGAGAAGAAGAAGAAGGAGAAGAAGAAGAAGAAGGAGAAGAAGAGGGTGAAGAAGAACATGACCCGGAAGGCAAACCGGCGCATGTCCAAGAAATCACTCAAGTGGAATCGACTTGGCCTTCCTCTCCTACTCGGGTGTCACGCTCTACTTCTTCGCATCGCCCTGATCGGTCCATCCTTCAACGGATTTTAGACGCCGTGACTTGTACTCAGACGAATGTGGCGCACACTCGCATGGAGGTGACCATGCAAGGTCATCGTCTCTCGCGTCTTGAGCAGCGGATGACGGGGATAGAGCGACGACCATATCTCGGACCGCGTCACAGTTACAGGGGTGGATCCCGGCCGTCGAGCTCACTTTGACTTCTCTCTCTCTCTTTTATGTGATGACTTATTTATGATACATTGTTAAATGTTATTGTTTTTATGACTCTTTTGGTGGATGATGATGTTACTTTGAATGATGCTAGTTATTGTTGTTAATTGATGATGTTAATTATGATTGTGTATTGATATCATTGTTAGTTTGGCAATATTGTTCTTTTTTAGAACATATTGTCCCTTTGTGGCATTTTTACTAGGAATTCTTTTAAAGAAAACTCTTGCCAATTTTTTTTTACTATCCTTCAAACTCTTGCCAAATTTTTTTGACATTTTTAATAAGCATTAAATGGACCAACTTGGGTATATTTATTAATAGGTCCACTAACGGTTTTAACCGTTAATTAGTGGATGTATGCTCTCTTAAATGAGATTAATATTTTGATTATTTATACACCAAAAATGATAGAGGGTGAATGAGAAATTTATTTTCAAAGTTAACTTGTTAATAGAAGAATATGATAAGGATTGCAATTTTTTTGCAATTTTAATTAACTAATCTTCTATTATTATTTTTTACATGTTGTTTAAAATTATTCCACTTTTACGGAATTACTGGTCACTAATCTTCAATTAAATGGAATAATTTTATACAAAAATGTGTGTAACCCCCATGTTAATGGTGAGACATTAATGTGTTACTAATACACTAATGAATATGGTGGACTCTCCATACACGACTAAGGGTCCGTTCCGTAGGACTTATTTTTTCTACTTATTACTTATTCTTATTAAAATCAGATCAGATCAGATCACACTCAATCAGATCATATCAGACTCAATCAGATCAGATCAGACTCAATCAGATCAGATCAGACCAGATCCAATTAGATCAGATCAGGTCCGATCAGATCAGACCAGATCCAATTAGATCAGATCAGATCAAATCTAATATTATCAAATCAAGAAAAAATATAAAAGATAATATATATATATATATATATATATTATTCAAGGATTAAATAATAATTACTATTATTTGATTAAATCACATTACTTTATTTAAAACTACACACACCTAAATATTAATTAATATTATAATTTTAAATATTATTTTTATTATTATTGTTATTATTATTGTTATTATTATTGTTATTATTATTGTTATTATTATTATTATTATTATTATTATTATTATTATTATTATTATTATTATTATTATTATTATTATTATTATTATTATTATTATTATATTTCAACTACAAACCATTATTTTATATAATTGTTTAGCTTGTAGGATAGAAATGATGCATGGAAGCAATGTTAAAGCTTAAAAAGTTTTATTTTTCATACTTTAAAAAGAGTTATTTTAAAATACTTGTTTATAAAATAATTATACAAAACTTAGTTTTCAAAACTATAAATATTTTTTACTTAAAAAGACTTACTTTTAAACTTTAAGATGGTATAATATACTCAAGGGTGAGTTTAGGACAAAATTGATAGAGGTGAAAGCGATATTAGTGTTTAAAATTTTATATGATCTTTAATTTGTATCATGAAATATATTGTTATGTAATATGTATATAGAATGTGATAATTAAAAAAGTTGTGATATTAAAAAGAGGTTTAATATTTTAAAAAACAGTTTAAACATATTAATGATTAGCTGATTTTCATATTTTACTTTTTTTATGTATATATGAATTGTAATACTTTTAGACTATTAAATTTTGTAATTAGAGAAAATCTGATCTAATCAGATCAGATCAGATCCAATCAGATCAGATCAGATTCAATCATATCAGATCAGACCCAATCAGATCAGATTATGTTGGACATGAGTTCAAACCCCTTTATTATTCTGGAATATTTTTGTTTTGATGTATGACAAACAGGATGATTAAATTCAAATGATAATCGAAGATTTATTTTTCGTATCGAGAAAAGCAAAGAGGCGTATCAAGAAATTTACGGCAATAAAAATCAACACTCACCCCTACGCAGAATTTTTGAAGTGAAGTAAAGACTCCGAAGAATTTTTATTTTTTTATTGAGTCTAGGAATATTTGTAAGGATGACAATAATTTTTGCATAAACAAATTAACTTTTGAGGGATAAAAATTATTATTTTCTGAGTCAGTTTAAAAATCATTTTTTCTCTGTCTAAAAAGATTTTACTGAGTCAGTTTCAAAATAGTGTGTCAAAATTTCTTAAAAATACTTTTTAAGGATACACAAATTTTTTGTGGTAAGAAAAATATATTTTAAAAATTTTTCTTGTACATCGTTTGACACAAAATATTTTTGGGACTCAATTTCTACACAAATTCATTACTTAATTCAAATTTTTAATTTGAATTAATTTTTTCCAACCTTTTTGGTTTGTTTGTTTATGGGAGCCTTATCATACTCAAATCCTTGTCCAAAACAAGTCATTAAGCTCCAAAATATTCACTCAAATCGCACACATGCTTTGGGTCCTCTTGTTTGGGATATGTCCGTTAGTGGATCGATCCTTTTGTTTAGATTGATCACCGCGTGAATGTTCAGGGAGTTGGATCGGTCCTTTCGTTTAGATCGATCAACATATTTTTCGGAAATTTCTTCGGAGGATCGATTATCCTCTTTGGATCAATCCCCCGTTACTTTGTGAAATTTCCCTTTCCGTTTTTGGTTCCAGAGGATCGATCCCGTGCCTTGGATCGATCCCCCGAAGCTTTGACAGAAATTTATGTTCGATGGCTTATTCCAGATGATCGATTTTCAGCCCTGGATCGATCCCAACGTCTTTTATCTGTCAAAATCAGCCTTCCCTACTTCCAACGGATTTATTTATTTTTCCCTTATAAAAACCCTCATCCTCCTTCATTAAAAATACATCTCTTGCACTCCAATATCTTCATTGATCAATATTCAATTCTTGCTTCCATCTTCCTCATCAAATATATTATTTTGAGAGTTAGAAATATTTTTATTGAGTGCTAAAGATTTTGTCATCCATAGAGCTTTCATATTTCAAAACTTCTTGCTCAAATATAATTGTGTGAGCTTTCATTCTTGTGTTGTAAACTCAATCTTATTTGAGTGTTGCTAAGACTTGTGTGATTCAAGTCTTGTTGTTGTTAAGGATTGTGTGACTCAAGTCTTGTTGTAAGAAGTTGAGGCATGTGTGATTCAAGTTCTCGAGTTGTATCGGTTTTTCAAGCACCCGGTGAAGCTTGAAGTTTAGTAGAACCTTTGAGAGAGTCTCTCGGAGGACTAGACTAGCCACGAGGTGGTGAACGAGTATAAATCACGGTGTACTCTTTCCCTTTGCTCTTTACATTTTTCCTGCGATTTTGTTTAATTATCACACACGCGATTTACGCACATTCTAGCAAATAACTCTATTCACCCCCCTCTAGAGTTGCACTTTTGTCTAACAGATTAGACCCAATCAGATCAGATCAGATCCAATAAGATCAGATCAGATCTAATCAGATCAAATCAGATCCAATCAGATCAGATCAGACCCAATCAGATCAGATCAGAACATCAAAAATTCAGATCAGATTCAATCAGATCAGGCATACGGAACAAAGCCTAAGAGGTTTAGTTGCTTTAGTGGGCAATTAGTGTATATTTAATGTACAAGGGGTAACACGTTTGTTTTTCTTATTAAAGATATTGGAGCCTTTTTCAATTTGGCGATTCATACGTGGGGAAAAAAGAAAGGAAAAAATCTTTCTTCACTTTTTGTTTAGAGATAGCTCTTGATTTTCTGGCAAAATTTCAGGTGATTCCCTTCAAGTTTTTGGTCGCCAATGTCCCGACGTTGTTCTTGTTCGTTGGTGTCTGGTAGGTCCGTATTATAACCACACAGGATTACGGTTTTATCCTAGGAGGAGAGAGCCTACGTTTTTCCGGTACGGTAGGCGACCACTACTACCTTAACGACAGCTTTGGCGACTCCGCTGTCCTTCTACAGTGTTCTATTTTGCATATATTATTCGCACGGTCTATGTCTCAGTTCGTTGCCACAATTCTAGTAAACGTCACTATTGTCATGCAAGGTCGTTGAAGATTTGAATCTATTTATTTTATTTAATTTTTGTAATAATCCAAATAAATTATAAATTTGGATTGATTTTTTTTAGTTTTTCTGAGGCCGTTCATTTTTCCTGTTGTAATCCGTACTATCACTTTTCAATAACACTTTGCCAACATTAACACAGTGGCGTTTCAAGAAGCAGTTGGAATATTGAAAACATTTTAGGAAAGCATCAAAAAGCCAACCGAGGATGTAAAACCCCAACCCGCGTAACTGCTATGGATAGTAGAGTAGGATATTTAATAGTATTATTATTATTATTATTATTATTATTATTGTTGCTGTTGTTGTTGTTGTTGTTGTTGTTGTTGTTGTTGTTGTTGTTGTTGTTGTTGTTGTTGTTGTTGTAATGTAGATTTTATTAGGTGAGCGAAATTATAAGCTCCTACGAGGTTTCTTTACGGTTCTTTCCCTCGTCGCTTTTATTGAACCGTTAGGTTAGCGTTAGGGTTTCCTTCTTCCCTATATAAAGAGATGTAACCCCTTTAGAGTAAATCAATGAATAAACAAATCAAATCCTAATCCTGTCTCCTCTCTCGGTTCACCGATTCTCTTCATCTCAATTTTTCTTCTTCTTCCTCGTCCCATATTCTCAGGAGCTTGAAGACGCTCTAAGTCTTCCCTATCCGATACGAGTTCGTATCATTGGTGTTCTCATTTAGAGATCTTCCAAAAAACAAAAAAAAAACAAATCATCTGTAAACTCAAAGGGCGATTCAACTCCAACCTTGGCCAGATCTATTGTCGTCTGCCATTTTGATTTTTCACCAGCTACCCCACTCCAATTTTGATTTAATTTAGAAAAGGTTGTGCTTGTGAGCCAGATTCATTGTCGCCGACCTGAATTTGCTTCACTGCCGCGCCCCTCGTCGCTGCCTTGAATCGCGAACAGAGAGTCAAATTGCTGTGTGCCTGGAGCATTGGGAGGCTTTAGATACTTCGGATTATACGAAGCAATTCATTGGGTTTCCATCCATATTATCTAAGCAGCTTCCAGGTTTTCTTGATTTGCACAACGACAAGCACGAAAAAAAAAGAGAAGGCTTTGCTGCAATTTGGAGTGCCAGCACAGTAAATTGGGAGATACAATTGGAGCCCTTTGTGATTTTTGGTGCGGCCCACTCGCACTTTTGAGTAATATTTCGGCCCACTAATTTGGTTGTCAAAATTGCTTGGTAAGTGACTTTTCTTATTTGGATTCTGTCACCATTAATTCTCTGTGCGTGGAGTTGACATGATGGCTGACTCCTATATTTCATTGACGACCAGTGCATTAGACAAACTTGTTGGATTGTTGGAAAATATTTTTTATGGGGAAATTGAGTATGACGAAGGAGTGTGTATGATTTTTGATCACGTGTATGAACTTATTAAGAAGCTTAGGTCGATCCGTCATTTTGAAGGTCAAATTAATTATGGTGCACTCGACGTAGAAATCTTTTGCTCAGTCCAGGATTTGGTCCGTGGACCTCCAATTGTGCCAAGTCAAATTCCTTTAGAATTACAAGTTTTCAGAGCACACATTATGGATACTATACGAAAAGTACCAGGCGCTCCACTTTCTCTACCCACGTTGCCCCCAAAATGTGACGGATCTGAATCCTTGCAGTGGTTAGCCAAGGTATGTGAGTATTTTGAGTTTTATGAGATCCCTTTAGTTGATCGTTTGAACCGTGTGACATCAATGTTAGAGGGCTCTGCCTTGGCTTGGTTTAATTGGCATATGCGTGGTGGCTTGATGGTTGGGAGGATTTTATTAAAAAGTTTCATATACGATTTGCTCCGCTACATGATTTGGATTATATTTGTTTTGAGAAGACATCGGAGAAGTCTAGAGACACATTTGCCCACATGGTGGAAAACGCCAACACACTCCCCGCCCCGACTGTGGAGGACACAAATGAACTAAAGGAATCAAGCGAGAAATCTTTTAATTTATCAATGTGGACAATGATAGCGAGTCTGACGTCGTTGGCAATGATGGTGGTGTTCTTGATGATGATTATGGTGCTAATATTTTGAGTGACGAGCCATTAAACAAATCAGATTCTACACCTCGTGAATTATCTGTACCACTAAATGCCTCATATGGGATGACAATTACAGGGTATGAAGTTCTAGCAAGTATCGAGAAGGTGGCAGATGCAGATAAGAAGCAAGTGGACAACCTCATTTCATTTAATGACACCATTAAATTGTTTGACCTTATCGATGTGGTCAAGATGGAGCACCTGGTTTCACCGAGAGCAACTACATATGCTATGCGCTCCGTCTCCTTTTTCCACCACTTTGCTGCAAGAGCCAGGCTCGCTGAAGATTCAAAGAGTGGACTGCTCCATTGGTTCAGCATTCTGTCTCTGGTCTTAAAGCACGAGTGGGAGCCTCCACCTTGAGGACAAGGTGGATTTTAAGGGGGTGGGAATGATACATAGTTAATTAGAATATTTTAATTAGTTATCTTATTATTTAGTAGTTACTTATTATTATTTATTGATGGTTTAGGATTTTAGTATGGGCCAAGCCCATTAGGTAAATTAGGGTTATCTTTGTTCTTTATATATTGTAACTCTTCGTTATTATTATTCAATCAATCAATAATCAAGAATTCTCTTAACCTCTCGTTTCTCTGTTCTTGGAGCCCGGAAACGCTCGAAGTTTTCCTTCTCCCTTTGCCTCCCCTTTCTTGGAGCCCGAAGACGCTCGAAGTTCTTCCATATCCGATACGATATTCGTATTATATGATACAAATAGTTAATTAGAATATTTTAATTAGTTATATTATTATTTAGTAGTTACTTATTATTATTTATTGATGGTTTAGGATTTTAGTATGGGCCCAAGCCCATTAGGTCAATTAGGGTTATCTTCGTTCTTTATATATTGTAACCCTTCGTTATTATTATTCAATCAATCAATAATCAAGAATTATCTTAATCTCTCGTCTCTCTGTTCTTAGAGCCCGGAAACGCTCGAAGTTTTCTTTCTCCCTTTGCCTCCCTTTTCTTGGAGCCCGAAGACGCTCGAAGTTCTTCCTATCCGATACGATATTCGTATCATTGGTGCTCTCGTTGAGAAGAACTCCAAAAAAACAAAAAAAACAAAAAAAAAATCTCAATCTCAACAAAACCGCTCACAATCAGCTGCAGATCCAAGCCTTCTCGCCGATCACATAGTCCAGGAATTGCCGCCGGATTATTGTTCCGCTGAAATATTCCTAAGATCCGTAGAGCACTTCATAGCCGCTGTTGATTTGAACTCCAAAAAAAAAAAATCGTCCCTAGTTTCCCGAAAAACTCCTGCCGCCGATCTACTTTTGCAGCACTAAATCTTGTGCCCTCCGTCGCACCATCAGATTGCCGGCCGAATTGTCCTAGCCGCACCAGGTTTATCATTATTATTTTGGATGCTTTGATTTGCACAACCAGCGAGGCAAAAAAAAAACAAAATAAAAAGGTTTAGAAGCATTCTGTCGCAAGTGGCTTTACGTTTGTGCGCACTATTTTTTTTCTTCTAATCTGCAAATTTAGTGCTCTTCAAGAGTCTTGAGCATTGCTTTTTACATCAAGAATTTTGGCCTGGGCAGTAATTCTATGTTGGTAGACCTATGGCCTCCACTTTTGATAAAATCATCATGACAATGTATGATATTTTGGACAAACTTCTTTGTTTGTTGAAGAATATCTTTTATGGAAGAGTTGAGTTACATGACGGAGTCTGTATAGCTTATGATCATGTGGATGAAATTTTGAAGACATTCCACTTATTTCGTCATCTTTTAAATCTACCGTATTCTGATCCTGAGTTATATGTGTTCAATGTGGAAATCTCTTGCTCGATACAAGATTTGGTGCGTGGTACTCCAATGGCATTAAGTGATATTCCCTTGGAGTTAAAAAGTTTCAAAATAAGGATGATGAATGCTATAAGGAATCTTCTCTTCTGATTCTGAGTTATTTGCGTTCAATGTGGAAATCTCTTGCTCGATACAAGATTTGGTGCGTGGTACTCCAATGGCATTGAGTGATATTCCCTTGGAGTTAAAAAGTTTCAAAATAAGGATGATGAACGCTATAAGGAATCTTCTCGGTATTCCCATGGCTCCACCTGATCTGGTCCCCACAACCACTCTACACAATCCTACATCTACTGATGTGGAGCGTACGATTGGGGATACAGTGAGAGTTCCTACAGTTGATGCTGATGGTGTTTTTGTTGAAGGTACTGTTAATGCCTTTCCATCAGATCTTGTCGTTGTTGATACGCACGTAGATGCACCAGGTAAAGGAGAAGTTGCAAAGGATCCAACATTGAGCAATGTCATCATCGCATGTAGCCTTGTGCCTTCGTTCAAAACAGCCCAAGTAGCAGATGTGAATTATAGGCAAGCGGACATCTCATTGTCCTTTGATATCATCCAGTCCTCTGCCCATGCGAATATAGTGGAGTCCGAGTATAGGGTTTCACCGCCGGTAGCTAAGTTTGCATTTGCTCTTCTCTCTTATGTCCATCGATATACTCCAATTTGCAGGCTTAATGGAGATCTATCATCAAGTGGGCATAGTCTTTGGGTCAACATTTTCTCTCCAGTCTCGAAGCATGAGTGGGAGCCTCCACCTTGAGGACAAGGTGGTTTTCTAAGGAGGTGAGAGTGTTATGGATAGTAGAGTAGGATATTTAATAGTATTATTAATATGATGATGATGATTATTATTATTATTATTATTTTTTTAATCCCAGAAACAAACACCAAAATCGGTGTGGTGAGACTGGGGAACCTCACCCAACTTTATTGATAAGTGAGCATTTTTGGGGTTGGTCTCCCACATTTTGGCCCAATACAATTATTATTATTATTATTATTATTATTATTATTATTATTATTATTATTATTATTATTATTATTATTATTATTATTATTATTATTATTATTATTATTATTCTTGTTGTTGTTGTTGTTGTAGTTGTAATGTAGATTTTATTAGGTGAGCGAAATTATAAGCTCCTTCGAGGTTTCTTTACGGTTCTTTCCCTCGTCGCTTTTATTGGACCGTCAGGTTAGCGTTAGGGTTTCCTTCTTCCCTATATAAAGAGATGTAACCCCTTTAGAGTAAATCAATGAATAAACAAATCAAACCCTAATCCCGTCTCCTCTCTCGGTTCGCCAATTCTCTTCATCTCAATTCTTCTTCTTCTTCCTCGTCCCATATTCTCAGGAGCTTGAAGACGCTCTAAGTCTTCCCTAACCGATACGAGTTCGTATCAGTAACCCGAATCGACAAGTTAGTGAATCGGGTTGCTACGAATTTGTTATTCACATGCATAATATTTTAAAAATATTTTTAAAAAATAAAAAAACATTCATACATTTATTTAAAATCAAATCATAGTTTGATTGGAGTAAATAATTCAAATGTTGCGCAAGCGTTTAGAAACAATATCCAACATCCTTGTAATGTAGATAAATAAACTCGTCCAAATATTATTAATTTAAAACAAACATCTTCCGCCATCCACCAGCGTCACGTCTCACTGTCCTCCTGGCTGCTCCTCGTCCAATCCTTGACCCTTACCTGTAAAAATAAGGAGAGTGGAAGTATCTAATGCTAAAACTAACGGATAGACTAGCACCCATCAACATATAATCATACAATATCAGATGAATCAGTAATTACAATTATCAGATAGTATAATAAGTCGTTCGTATGTCCGTTCGTTCGTTCCAGATCCTTGCATATTCTTACCATACTTAACTCATTCGGCTAAAGTACACTAGTCATGGACACCCTGGAGGTTCCAATGGAAGGTGTCCAATTGGGCGGGTTGGAGCCCCTACCACAGAGGTGTCGAGGCAGGTCGTGGACTGTCGTACGTACACTTTAACCCTTGGGACCATCAGGTGTACAACGACACCTGCATGACCTTAAATTTCAAATCATTGGTCTTATAGGTGATTCCAATATTTATAGTCTTTACCAGGAAGCCTGTTTCACAATTCTAGCTCCACATATGGCTAGCACGAGTTCAATACTTGAGTAGATTTGGACAAACTCATAGTCCCTACTAAATTTTAAGATCAAAGTGTAATGGTAGACCGAATTGCAACCAATTAAAGATTTTGATGCCAAAGTGTAATTTTAGGAAAAAACCTTAGGTAGTGTTTGGATATGGAAACTCATTTCAATTTTTGAATTTCAATTCTATAATTTGAAATCTCATAATTCAAATTCCATTCCAATGTTTGGCAAACATAGGAAATTCAAAATTTATAATTTTAAATCTAAATGTTGTTTGAGAAATTCATAATTTCAATTCTAGAATTCAAATTCTAATGCTGTTTGGCAAGTACTAGGATTTCATTTCGAATGATTAATGAATAAAATATTGTTAACATAATCTCAAATAACATAATGACCAATTGTTTCATAAACAAAATACATACTAATGTATGACAATTAGAAAAAGTATAAATTTGTAGTAAATATTTAATATTTCGCAGTTGTTCTTAACTCGATCACTCTTCCAAGCACAACAAAATTCAACTAGCTTCTCGTCTTCAGGCAAGTACTTGAGCATTTGAAACTCATCTGGCATATTCATAAACTTCTTAACTACTTTCAATACTTGATGACGAAATATGCCATCCACTTTTGAAACAATGTCATGGATTTCTTCCCCCCTCGCATTTAAAGTCATATTGATCTTGCTTTAATTTGAACATATCCGTTTTCCTCTTCGATTTGGTCGTAGAACCCCGAAATGAGTATCCCATCCATTTGTCCATTCCAAATGAGATAACTCCTTTTCTTGCCTTGTGCAAAAGCCATAACTTCTTTTTATATCATCACCTAAGGACGTTAACAAATTAGCAAACAAATTTCAATTCAAATCAGCCACAAAATTTATTAAGAGTACATATTTAAAACCCTTTTAAAGGTAAAAAGTTTAAAAAACTAACAATAACACTTATCATATGAACAGATTGCAAATTTGATTGAAGATGATGATGAACCAGCGTTGCTGTGAAGATCACTATGAACAAATAACGATTAAGGGCATGATTGTAAGATTTTAATTGGGTTTGTTCACATATAATCGAATGGGTAATGAGTTAATGCTCAGATTCGTTAATAAAGAGGTAGTTAGTATGATGTCGTTAAGTGTGTTTTACATATTTAATTAATTAAAAAAGCAGTTCGGTAGTTTCTTAAAGCAGTTATGGATAGTTTCTAATGTTAATAGGTGTGTTGGTTTGTGTTACGAGATTATATTATTACGCTATGTTTATTGTTATTGGCTAATGTATATAATTATGGTTAGTGGTAGATAATTAGGGGCATAGTTAGTGATTGTGGTTGTTTTCCCGATATCGTGGAAAACGAAGAAGAAACCCGTTGTGGCTCGATCTTCTGCGGAGGTGGAATATCGTTCAATGTTTGTGCTAACATGTGAGCTTAAATGGCTCAAAGGTCTCCTATCTATTCTGGGTGTGAATCATATTTCTCCCATGCAGATTTTTGCGATAGCACCAGGGCCGGCCCATATAGGGGACAAAGTGGCCGGTCGGGCTGGGCCCAAAAAATTTGGGGGCACAAATTTTTTTTTTAGTAATATATATATATGTATAAGCCCAAGCCCAATAGTCCACCAATGCCTTGACTTAGACCAAAAAAAAGAACGGAACGGAACTGCGGAAGAAACTTCCCCATTCCGCCCGATTGTATTCACGAAGTGACGAACCAGAGACGACGTGCCACAGCCGATTGAGTCACCGCCTCCACCGCCGGACGCCGACTCGCCGATTCGCACGCCTCCAGGTAATTATTCAGACTTCAGAGCCTTCCCTTTCCAATTTTGTAATTTTTATTTCTTAAATCTTAATTTTCTTTCATTGTTTCATTATTTAGATTTAAAATCTAGGGTTAGTTATTAGTTTTAAATTTGAAAAGGACAAATTGACGAATTGATATTAATTTATGATATATTTATTTATTTATTTGTTTGCTTGTTTTTTTCAGTTTTTTTATTCTTGATTTTACTTAGTAGAATTTATGATTTTGGATTTTATTTCAGAAATAATTCAATAGCTATGGCTCCTAAACAATTATCCGGTAGTCAAAAAAGAAAAAAGAGAAAACGAGATGAAGAAATGAGAAAATCTCAAGCCGGAGCTCTATATAAGTTTATGAAACCTGTTGTTGAAGACGAAGAAGTAGAAGAAGTAAAAGAGATGGAAGAGCAAGAGCATCTACAAATAGAGCAAGAACATGTCAAAGAGGATGAACATTTAGAAGAAGAGAAAGAAAATTTAGAAGAGGCAGAAGAACATCTTGAGCCTATGGTTAGTGTAGTGCATACTGTTGTTGATATATTTGATCCAAGAAGATGGGAAGGACTTAATTCTGAAGAGATTAAACTTTTGGTGGAGAAAGGTCCAAAAAGAGATCATAGTATTCACTATGGCCCATACGACAAAGATGGACAAAATGGTAGACGCTTTTCTGCAGCATTATATACAAAAACTTTACCAAATATGGAGAAGTGTGATAGAGAATGGCTTGTATATTCGAAAGAAGTAGCCAAGATATTTTGTTTCTGCTGTAAACTGTTTAGAACAGGAATTCCGAAAGGAAAATTGGATGGTGAAGGTTATGCAGATTGGCACCATGCTCATAGAAGAGTCAAAGAACACGAACTTAGTGGATTGGCGGTAATAGCTATCGAGAATGAAATCTTAGAGAGCATAGACTGTGAAGATGTGATCAACCAATTTGCTCTCAAGAATGCAAGGAGAACTTCTCGAATCCACGGCTAGCTTTTACGGTATGTAATTATAATACTTTAATTTTGTCATTTATTTTTTTCTTTTAATAATATTGCGTTAATTATTATTTAGATATAATTAGTTTACATATGTGAATTTTTTAGATCATTAAATAAAAGATTTTTAGGGCCTTTTTTTTTTTTTCGGCCCAGGCTGATGAATCCTCAGGACCGGCCCTGGATAGCACGGCTGTTCTTTATACAGCACGTGGTGTCAGACGCACATCTCATGTTTCTACTCATCATCAGTGTGCTGATACTCTGACCATAGCGTCTAACAAATAAAAGAACGTTTCGAGGTTTTAGTTCAATTCCCAAGTTGGGCATTTGTCAACTACATGCTTCAACTTGAAAGTGGGTGTTACGAGATTAATTATATTATTACGCTACATTTATTGTTATTGGCTTATGTAGATAATTATGGTTAGTGGTAGATACTTATGGGCATAGTTAATGATTGCATATTATGGGGAAATAATTTTTGTACGTATCTAGCGTTCCTTGTAAGCCTGGGATTTCCTTTCTCCTTGTACAACTATATATACATTCCTTGGATGACGCAAGGAGACACACGGAAATTTACAGAAATTTTCTCATAAATATTGTTACTCCTTCCGTCAGTAAATATTCTTCCTGTTTGACTTTTCTTGGTTAAAATTTGTAAACTTTGACTATGATATGTGGAAAAAATACATTGTACTACAATTTAACTTTAATATCAATATATTCATTTTGAAATATAGTTTTCAAATATCAAATTTTTATAAAATATATCCATGTATAAATAAAGATATTAATGGTCAAAGCGCAATCTTGGAGACCGAAAAAAGTCAAATGGGAAGAACATTACCGGACGGAGGGAGTACGATTCTTTCAATTTGGAACATGTGTGTTGATCTGTAAATGTTGTATCAGTTTGAATTGTTCTCTATTTATACTTAGGGAACACAATGAAAAAAATTTCACAACAATAAAATATTTGGGTAATTTACCTAAATAGGACTAAAACATAATTACTTTCTCAATTTAGGACCATATGTTTTTATTTCCCAATGTAGGACCATTGATCATTATCTATTAGTCATTATTCAACTAAATGTCCAGCATCACTTGGAAATTATTCTTCTCATTATTAAGTTCTATTTAGGAAATAAAAAAATTTAAGTCCTACGTTGGGAAATGACTTATGTTTTAGTCATATTCAGTACAAATTTCACATATTTAAATGGAAGCCCAGTGAGATCATATAAAAGTAACCAGAGCTAGGCATTATGGATTGGGACCAATGATTGTTTGCCTCCGTAGATATCTGGGAGTTGGTCCTCGTCAATGTCTTCTAGTAATGTTGATTTCAACCGTTTATTCTCCACAAAAATGATCTGCAAACCGAATTTAATTAATTGCAATGTTAAATTTTAGGAAAATACACAAACATAAATTATGGTGCATATATCATATACTGTATGTAGTAAAGAAAGAGCTGGCTAATATATAATAACCTTCTTCTTGGTTTTGTCATCAATGAAAGGGTGCACTGCCTTGTACAATGTCCAGAACACGTATGGTGCATGGACAACGAACACCTTTCCAAGTCTTTCTGGATAGAAATCCTGTTTTTTTTTTGAACCATGTGCACATGTACGTTTTGGTTACAATTCTCTTAACTCAACTTCAGAGTTTAATCATCTAATAAACATCAAATTCATTTCTCTTATACTCTCTCCCTCTGTCACAATTTAGCTCGCCATTTTCTAACCTGAAGAATGGAAAGAGCTCCAATATATCCGCGGACATCGCTATTAGAGTACCCGAAGCCCTGAAGATCTCCGATCACCACAAATTTTTCCTTGCCCGGTGACGTCCTTAATGTGATTAAAATTGTAAATTTCAAGTTATTTTTTGGGGGCTAAAAAAAAGACAAAGTGGAAGAGGGTATATAATCGAATCTGAACCTGGCACATAGTTTGTCCAAACCCAAAACCACATAACCTGGAAAACACCAATAAACAAAATGACATATAATAATAATGAATATAATCCAAAGAATTGAAGAATAATATTAGTGGTGTAACCCACTAGCTAATAGCATGCTTATATTACGACGTACGTTTGAATTCATCGGGAGCTTTGTTTTGGAGATGCCTGCCACCAAAAACGACGGCAATGGGGCGTCCTTGTTTGTCCACTCCTTGCATGAACATCTTGTTCTGACCTATCTCGTTTGGAACCTCCGAGGCTGAAATGTGACCCTTTGGCACGAATGCACTTCTCCATTGCCGCTCTTTTATCACCATCTTTGTCGCTTTTTCAACGTCTAGATCACGTGCTCTCAGAAACCTTCTCATTTTGTAATCATCCCCCACTTCTACCTACGCATATGCATCGGGTGCGCGCGTAAGAAGAAAAGTTTAACAATATTTTAGTAACATAGGAGCGGGGTAGGGTGGATAAGGGGCGTGTGGACGGGGTTCAAGGGTGGGTGGCAAGTGACGACTGACGAGGAACGATGGGTATGGGGGATCGATAGGGTGCTGGGGTGGGATGGCTGGGGGTGAGGGTAGGATGGTTGGAGAGGGTGGTGTAAGTTCGTGGGGGTGCAGCGGAAATCACCAATTAAGAGCTATGCAAACAAATCAATTCACTATGCTGCAGAGAAGGCGCTGCAGCACTGTCACAGTAACAGATGACGGACAGTGTGCTATAACACTTCTCTGTCACAAGCACGCACACAGAAGCAGATGATGCAGAGAGCATTACAGCGCCAGCGCCTACTGGGCAGAATGTTGTAACTATAAAAAGCGTAAAAAATAACACCAGATATGTTTACGCAGTTCAGAGCAAATTCTCCTAGTCTACGGGGCCACGTCCGTGTAATAGCCCTCCACTAAATCACTAGATGCAAGTTACACCGGTACATAACAACATGATGAGACACACTTCTCCGAATTATTATGACAAAACTTCTAATCTAGGATTTCTAACCCGAACTCTGTTCAGATATATCCGCTTCGGCTATCATATCTCTACCGAGATCACGAGGACAAACGTGTTGGCAGCCCTCTCCTTAAGCTCTAGTTCATCTCCTGGACGTCACGATCTGTTTGGCGTTGAAGATCTCCTCCTACATGTAGATTGTGACCTTCTTCACGCATGGGAAGCTCCTGGACGCAATGGGAATGCTCTACATCAGCGTATATTCTTAATATTCCCTCTCGATCGCTCCAAGTATTTTTCAGGGACCTGCTGCGTTTTTATAGGCTTCTCTTAACACAATCCTAGTGGGAATAGATTAGTAGAAGTTGGCTTGAATACAACTCCTTAATCTTGATCCACAAGTAGCCTAAAGAGTTGGGATTCCTTAACAAGTACAGCTCGAGTTCTTATCATGTAGTCACAATCCCAATAGGTCTCTAATTCAGATTGCAGCTTAAAATCCCGTGCTCAGACCTCTGATCCCGAACAGTGTGTTGCAGCATCGTGTTGTAGCATCTTCTGTGTCACCCTCGAAAACTAAAACAACTCTAGAAGTCTAAATAAAATAAACCTCTCCTAACAAATAGAAGTTTCTACCTATTAAAATACCTAACAAATATGGGATTCTATTTTGCCAAAAGATTAGCCAACACCATGGAACTAACAGGTGGACGGGGGTTGGGTGGGTGTGGATGGGAGGAGGGTTGGAGAGTGAGGCTGGGTGAAGGTGGACGAGGGTGGTAGTGTATGTGGGGCTGAGGTAGGGGTGGCAGGTGTGGTAACAAGGAGCTGGGGGTAGGGGGCGGTAGATAATGCCAAATGGCAGATAACAGTTCTCGGGCTTTATGATCGACTACACAGGGTCAGTAACAAAATTTTGTTAATTTTATTTACTTGGAACACTACTACTATACAAAAACGACCAAATAAATCGCTCTATTTGCATCGATCAGCGAAATAAACAATTTTAAAGCTAAAAAAATTCGCCAACCGCTTAGAATTTAAATCAGTTATTCCTAAAGTAAAAAATTATTTTTAAAATTATTATATCTAAATTTCTTACTTATTATATTACTTAAATTTTATAAAATAATGCAGAGTATAACTTAAAAATTAGTTTAAATAGTGTACTAGTGAAAACAAGCTAAGTACTCCCTCCGTCTCAGAGTATTTGTCCACTTTCATTTTTACACACCATCCAATACACTTCTTTAATCCATTTTATCTTGTAATTTGTATATTAAAAAATTATTGAAATTATATATTAATAATCTATATGTTAAGACAAATCAAACAAGATCACACATGACTATATTTAGGCTTATACATTGAGAGAATTTGATGAGTCAAAGTGTTTAGATGAACAGTTCCAAAAGTCAAAAGTGGACAAATATAGCGGGACGGAGGGAGTATAATTTATTTTTTAGCTAAATTATAGCAAAGGAAGGTTGAACAATATATAGCTTGTTATACCACTATTCACATGCTAAAAAATGACTTTAGCAAGTCATGTCTAGCAAGCGAGTGTGGTTGGAGATGATCGAAGTGTGATGATCATTAAAAAACTTTAATGATCTAAGTGTGGAGGAAAATATTTTTCAAGAAAATTTTGATTCCATTTTCCTATGTTTGGTGACAATACTTGCCTTCAATGAGGGGCAGGTCGGGGGAAGGAGCAGGGGAATAATTTCCATTTAAAGTGGAAGGAAAATTTTCATTCTCTTTCCGCTCCATCCCCCACGCACCCCCCCAACCTCCGTCCACCCCATACCCCTTGTTTGACTTTTGAATTTTAACTTTTAAATCAGTTTATAAATCTAGCTTTTTAAATATTAAAAAAAGAAATGATTTTAAAAAACATTCTTCCTACCAAACAACGGAAAATATGGTTGGAAAATGATTTTTCAAAATAATCATTTTCCTTAGGAAAATATTCTTACCCCCAACCAAACACAACTAAAAGGTTATTAAAGCTATTTCCTTAGTATTATGTTACTTCTTTAAGTTCTTTTTATTAAAATAAAATGTGGGAATTTTTTTTATCTTTGAGTCCGCAAATAATGAAAAGTGCAACTATTTAAGGATACATTTGATTTGGAGACGAAAAACTTATCACTAAATAGAACATATAATGCCAACAATATGAACATATAATACCAAAAAACATCGTCAAATGTCAATATACTAGTGTCACAGTACAATAATTTTATTTTTGAAATGAAAATATATCGCTCTTTTTAGGGTAAGGTTATATTTTATTTGAGTGATTTCTTTGACAAAAAAACACTTAAAACTTATATTGATATTCAAGAAGTTAAGTACTTCTTAAGCATTGTATTGATATTAAAAAAGGCACGAAGTACTTAAGCATTGTCGAATGACCAAATACAGTATCACATTACTACTGTATGAACTCTTATTTTAAGGATAGAAAAAGAAAATTTGCCATAAATAGTACTAAAATATAGAAAAAATATCAAAACAGAAGTTCAATGTTTTTATTATCCAAATAGGAGTTCACACTTTGGTAATGTGTTGGTAACATGGCACTGTACGTATGCACATTATTAAACTTTTTGGTAATGTACATGACAATTTTTGGTAAAATAAATACATTTTAACTCCTATTTTGGGAATAAAAATATAGAGTCTTATTTTAATATATTTTTAAGAGAAAATTCCATAATTGGTCCTTTATAGTAGGGAGTTTCCCTATTTAGTCCTCTATTATCAAATATTACCTCATTGGTCCTTCTTTTATGGGTATCTTTTCACAAATAGTTCTTTTTTGATCTTCTATCATGTTGGTGTTAATTTGAGGCCAAAAAGTGTAATTTCGCAATGATAATATATCTTTTTTGTCATACACAATTCCAAAGGCTATTCAATTTCCATCGTTTGTGAATTACAGTCGCTTTCTACTAGAACCATAGTCCACAAATGTGGTCTTTCGTCGGAATCCTAGCCCACAATCATAGTCATTATTTTTGTGTTATCCGCTTAACCAATATCAGAACACGTCACTAGACATAATGTTGATGTCAAATTATACTTTTAGCATTTAAATTAATACCAACATGGCAGAAGATAAAAAAAGACTATTTGTGGAAAGACACCCTTAAAAAAGGACTACGGAGGTAATATTTGATAATAAAGGAATACATATGGAAACCTCCTTGTTATAAAGGGCCAATTATGAAATTTACTCTACTTTTAATATTATACCCGTACTTTTGGTTTTTTCCCATAAAAATATGGAGCTATTATTTTGGTACTTTTTCTATGGTTTACTCATATATTTAATGTAATTTCTTTTAAATTTTTTCTTTATTTCATTATTAATTATAATTAATATACCATAGTAATCTCAAATTTAATTTAATACTTATTTTATAGAGAATTTGATACAACTTTAAACTTTTCAATATCCATTCAAATAAGCATTTGTTTTTGAAATTTTGTAAAACACCAAGTAAAAAAACACGGTATTTCCCCCAAATTAAAAATCTTAGAACGTAAAAAAAAGAAATATCATGAGGCCGCACCTGAAAAGATGGATCTCGTTTTAGAAGAAGAGCCCTCATGAGCTCAATTTTATGCTTCTCTTCCACGCTAAAAGATTCAGCGCCACTGCTTTCTGTTTCTTCCACTTTCTGCCCCTTATTTTCTTTATTACTATCATTTCTCCCCTCCATCACTTACCTCCCAAGTCCCAAGTAGAGAGAGAGATGTGTGTGGCCACCAGGGTATATTATTGCTCTGTTTTTCTTTGGGTTTGGTAAATAAATGGGCGGCAAGCCATTCTTGAGCGGAGAAAATAGGGACAAAGTTAATTAAATTAGTGTATAGTTAACATTTAAAACAAAAACATAGACTTGACTATAAGAGGAGAGATTACATGGCAGGTTGACATTGGAGACGTACATTTTCTATTTTGGTAGAGCTCAACTACTTCCCCTTAGGAATTGAATGAAGATTATGCTACGTGTACCCCAAAGTTTGTACCCCAATTGTACCACGCAGTTTTGCACCAACACTTTGTGTTGGTGTAAAACTAATTTTTGTTAAACGCACCAACATTTGTGTCCGCGTGAATTTTTATTAACGCACCAACACTTATGTCGGTGTAAACCATTGAAATGTTTGTGCAAACCTGTGGTGTACAAATGGGGTATATTTTTTGGTGTAAGTGTAACATGGTCCAATCAATGATGGTGGGAGAGCGACTTGGTGCGGAAGGGACTGTAGATGAATTGACGATTTCTTTCTTTCTCGGCCACATGCAAGAAAGTCACGCATGATTCGGATAAAGCTATTTGTGCCCAAAAATTTTTAAGTACATTGCAGAGATTTACCAACATTTTGTGTTGATGTAATGTTAGTTTTTGTTAACGCACGAACACTTTGTATCAATGTAAATTTTTGTTACCGCACCAACACTTTGTGTCAGTATAAACCATCAAAATGTTGGTGCATACCTTTGGTGTACAAATGGAATACAAATTTTAGAATACATGTAGCATGCTCCTTCATTGATTCAACCAAATTACTCTCCCAATTATATTCAATTACTAGTATATGGATGGAATTCCAACATCCAAGAATAAACAAAATATCACTAACATATATAGAATAGTGAAGATCTACCTACAAGTTTAAGCTTTTTTGGTTAGAATATATGATCCCGATTTTATATGCTAGTGGTTAATTTTAATTTACTGATGGATACCCTGGACATGAGGTGTCCGGTCTTCGTATAATATGAATCAGAACGGTCTAGCTAGTCTATTCGGTCAGCCCATTAGTCATATATTATTTACTTATTTTAGGAGCCGCTCAGTCTGTTCAACCGGCCAATTGGTTTGTATATGGGCTCAAACCCTAGCCCAACTCTCATTATTTATACTCCTATTTTCCCATAGAAAAATAGCTTGATCACATTTTAAAAATTGCTATGAGATTATGCGAGAACGTATACCGTACATTCGTTTGTACTTAAAATTAGATATACCCAGCTAATATTTATTTTCAGCTGAAGTGTTCATTCTAAAGTCTGCACAACATAATGTTAATTTTGAAACTACATAATGTTCATTCTGAAATATGTTGATTTTGAAACAACATACTGTTCATTATAAAAAATTTTTTTGAGAATGAATTCTCAAAATAGTGTTTTCTCAGTATGATGTTTTCTCATATCAGTCTTTAATAAGTTCTAAGTACATCTATTATACTTTAAAATTGAGATTTATTCTCTGGATAATCCTTCGTAGAAAATGTTACTTAAATTTCAATTAAGTTAAAAGTACTTTGACATTTTTCATCCTCTAAACTTAGAATAATTGTCAAAATGAGCATTTCAAGTGAAGTATTTCCCCAAAATGATCTTTTATACTCCCTCCGTTCTAATTTATAATGCATGTTGACTAATCACAGGGTCAAACTTCATTCACTTTCTTTCTCTATTTTCATTAGCAATTTGATAAAATAAAATATTGTTGTCACTACTAGTTTTGTAGGTCTTTTGATGTAGTATTTTGATATGTAATTTTTATTTTTTAACTCTATACCATTTGTCATATAAAATGGTTTAAAAATAACTTCAGTCAAACATCGTAAACCGAAACAGCGTTATAAAATGGGACGGGGGAGTAGTTAAAGAGATGTATTTGATTCAAATTTTAAAATACTTTAACAAATTATTTATAATTCATAAATTATGTATAGTCAATGATTGTTTTAATTTTACACAAAATTGTATAAAAAAATATTTTGAGAATTACTTTAAGCTTAGTTAATGATAATAGCAAAATATCCTCCAACTAATCACCATCTATGGTCTATTTGGAAAAGGGGAAAATGACTTTCGAAAGTCATTTTCCTAATTTTCCACTGTTTGGCAAAAATGAAAAATGGAGTTAAAGGACAATGAAATCCAAGTCAAAGAAGCCTAAAATTTGGATTTTGTCTTCCGGATTTTTTCTCCATAAGTCATTATCCGTCTCATCCTAGCTCAACTTAATTCTACGTCATCCACTCCCCTCCTTGTCGTTGTCATAAGCCTTCACCATCCAAATGACCGCCCTCCCCCATCTTCTTCCTCACCATCGCAACCGCCGCGCTTATCGTGGCCCTCATCTCCTTCCTCCCCTCGCAACTGCCGCACCCTCTCCTCCCTCTAAGTCGTGACCGCCGCCCCCTCCCTCCCCTCATCTTCTTTTTCGTGAGTTCAATTTGTTGAGATTTGATTTTCTTTGGGAGTTTTGATTAAAGAAGTGAACTCTTTCTCCGGCTTTCGGATTTGGGAAATTCGTTCAGCTTTCATATTTGAATTAAAAATTTATGTGGAATTTTAGATTGGGAAATTTTGTTCCAATTTGGTTTTCACTAATCTTTATTTTCTGATGCAACCAAACGGAAATACATAATTTTCAAGCTTTCATCCAAACACCAAAAAATGATTTCGGGAAAATAACTCATTTTCCAAAAGTCATTTTCCTTTTTTTCAAACAGACCCTTAAGTGAATATTTTTTACGAGGGACTACTTGGAGAATAAATCTCAATTATAAAGTACGACATAGGTAATCATAACTTATTGAGGACTAATTTGAGAAAACACGCCTCATTAGAAAAAAATCATTGTGAATTTTTTTAATTGTAAATTTGTCATGATGTACCAAGAGAAAGGTACATCTAGCAGTACCATATAATTGGCCGAACTTGTGGCCCTCTAGAATGGCTAAATCGGAATATTAACAAACAAGAAAGTAGATCTCTTTGAAACAAGTGATCCAGTACGAAACAACATGAATGAGAGCAGTGGTCTTAAAAAAACATGCAAAGAAATCCATTTCAAGAATCAATGGAGTCATTGCAAATGTATGGTCTGTAAGGAAAGCTTAGCCACAAAAGCAGTTAGAAGAAGATTGAAATGCCCATTGTCAAGCATCCCACTGCAACCCAAGGGCTCAGGCGTTCACCTGTCATCCCCAATACAGAACAGACCCCAATCAGTGATAGACGTTTAAGAATGAAAGAAACTGAAGGGACTAGTAGCATTTCCTTAAATGAGAATGGGAACAACCCAAGCTACTGTTTTCTGGTCAATGGCCAGTTGACCATGAAAAATATAGTAAGATTTCCTCTCCTACACTTTGTCCATTATGGGAAGGTCAATGATTGGGGTTGTCATTTGTAAGAAATTGTTGAGGCTTGCGGGTAAATAAATCAAACACAGAAATATGGAAAGAAAGCATATAAGAGAATGACAGCTTTCAATTTTCTGTGGCAACTGAGGTTACATGTTTCATCACCAAGAGCCCTTCACATCATACCCAACTTTGCTTCATTTCCTTGTCATAATTACAGCAATTGAATCAAAGCAGACAAATACGGATACTTGTCCCATCCCTTTCAGTGTCATTACTAAGTTGGGTTCTTTCCCCTTTACATACATAAAAGAAAGTTAACAATCAAATTTAATTTTACAGAAAATTCTCCACTTTTGGTCCCACAACTACTAGGATATTCCCACGCAGGGGCGGAGGGAAGAAAGAATCCGGTGAAGTACCCATATTACCGGGGTTCGGCGTCTTTGGGTCTTTGGTTTTCCCTTTCCATTTTTGTTGCACAATTGTGGATTTTTTGACACTTGTCATTTCCAGTCACTAACATAAACCAAACCGGAAATTGTAGGTAAAGTGGCTGGATGTGTGGTAGAATGGACCAAGTGTGACAAGGAATCCAGTCATGCACCAAAAGTGGAAACGAGTGAAAGTCACTAATTTATTTGTCATTAATACAAATTCTAAGAAATGGAATTGGGGTAAATGGGTAATAGTCCCGGGGCCTAAAGTGAAAATTCTACTAAGCTGATGGGTACCACAAACTAATGTTTCAAGAAATTTTATGTTCGCAATTTCTTTTAGGAGCAGCACGAGAAATGAGGTAGAGCAATCTTACCTATCCTAGCTGCCTTCCAGAAGAATCCACGAAACCTGTTAAATTTTATTTGTCATTAGTACAAATCTAACACTATGTTTTGTTCAAGGAATTTGAAGGGAAAAGAAAAGAATATGGTTTTTCTCTCATTTTCCTCACCAAACTGGGTGGAATATTTTTTTTTCCCCTTCTCTTAGTGCATTTTGCCTTCTCATTTTGTTTTCCTTCCATTTTTCTTTTCTTTTCATCTCGAAACAAACAAGAAAAACAGTTTCCATCTGATTTTCTTTTCTATTCCCTTTCAAATTCCCTGAACCAAAGATAGTTTTAGAAATGGGGTTGGGGGGAACTGTAACACAGGTGAGGGAGATGGGACTTTCTCCGTGTAAGAGAAGGATACACAATCATAAAGTACTAGGTATATAACAAGAACCTTGCGGCTTAAAATGTCTTGATTTTCATTATCGATAACCTAATTGCAAGACAACTTACCCAGTTCGCTGCTCAAGAATTGCTGGAAACTGCATCTTTAGATATGTGCATGCACAGATTCCTAAGAGCACTACTGTGAGAAAAGAATGGAAATTGAACAGCGCAGACTGAAAAGCCAATAAATTGATATTTCAGTATCTAATATGACTGAAGGGATAATTTAACTACATTTCAGAATCTTCTAGTCTTTTTACAATATTTATAGTTTTCCAGGGTGATTATTGAAAAAAGTCCACTAAACTACAAATCCATCTTACCATATTTCACTTTCAAGTGCTGACTAATCCAGTTTTCCTCCAACTGAAAACAAAAAAAATAGAAACCATTAGTTTTATCTACATTCAGGAACACTAAGAAAAAGAAAAATAAGATATCATAAAACAGACAAATCCCATCACATTAACACAACTAAACTGTACAATATGTCATTATCAGGTACCTAACTATTGTAATCCTGTGGTACAAGTGGTGTAACATTTAAATTAACCCCGCAAGGCCACAACATCCATGGAAATGTAATGAATCAATCATTGATACACTTCCTGGGATTAAATCAATTTCTACAATATTATCACAACCATAGTCGTTGGTATCGTGCAATTCATGGAACATATCACATGATTTCATACAATTCTAGATGTCACTCATAAGATACATGCTAGTTATGAAATGGAAAAGAATCAGGTATGGAATAAGTCACTTATGATGTTATTTAGAACTTTGGCATAAGTGGAAGAATTTAATTTAGCATTTGTACGGAAATTTAAATATCTACTATAAGCTTTTGAGCATGATCTTCATAATTTAGGTAGAATTTTTGACACCAATGATGTTTATTAACACGTTTTTGAATAATATGATACAATGAAATGAATCCATTCATGATTCATCATGATTTAACAACTACCCTTGTTTTAAAAAAGCGCTCTTGAGGCCCGGTAATGCAATCAGAAAACCGCCTCAGGACATCAGGATGCAACGCTATCTAAAAGGTGTTTGTTTCCTTGTGCCTTTGGTGCACACGACACCACAGTACAATTTCTTTACTCCTATTTCTTCTCTATTTTCTTACTTCCTAATTTGATTGCGATTGAACCATTCTGTTTAGAATTAATTCTGATTCTTTGTTTTTCTCAAATACCCCGGAGTATTAATTGCTGCAACATTTTTTAAATTCATTCACATGTACAAAATACTATTTCTGTTGTTAAGGATGCTTGCTATGATTGTTCAAAAATATACTCAGCAATTGTGTTTAAATTATTTAATGATATCATGCACAAGCCATATAATTGGGCTTTATCAACTATATGGACCTCGGATCTGTGAGGTACGCGCCTCCGCCTCGCACTTTGGATTTTTTTGATGTAAAACATGTCAGTGCACTTTGCACCTTTCAAAGCAAGCAACTACTATCACAACTAATGGTTTGAGATTTAGTTGGACTACACTGAACATGAATGGTTTGTGGCCAGAACCCTACATTTCCAGAAACCGCTTCCATTGTGGTAATGTGGT
Organism: Cuscuta campestris; assembly: GCA_900332095.2. Lineage (NCBI taxonomy): Eukaryota > Viridiplantae > Streptophyta > Magnoliopsida > Solanales > Convolvulaceae > Cuscuta > Cuscuta campestris. The sequence goes on along the minus strand of OOIL02000571.1, from coordinate 495,614 downwards.
CTAATCAAGGATCCTTGCTGACTACAAAATTAACATCTTTGTTTGAGACCCAATGACCACTCAAACATGTGGAGTGATAAAGGTAGAAGAAAAATACAGCAAAAATCACAGGAGAATATGCCAGAAAGGAAATTCCGAAGGATATATAATAACCATTTCAGATTGGAGTGGCCAAGAAATCTAATCTAGAGCTGAGGAATTGAAAATGAGAGGAAAAGGAGACTAAGCTTACCTGCAGATTTGTGAGCTCAATCGAGGACAGGCTGGGACGGACCAACGTTCACCGCAGGTCGCAGCGACGGTAGCCGGCAGTGCGCGCAAGGCGAGGACAGACGAACTGAGCCTGAAGCTGGTAGCGTCGATGGGTCTAGACTCTAGATCGAGTGGAGAAAGGAAGATTGTCTCGGTCGTAGCCGCAGAGATGAGCAAACAAACGGAAAGTATGGGTGTGAAAGTATGGGTGTATTAACACAAATTTACATTGATGGGATGGGTGTGAAAGTATGGGTGTGAAAGTATGGGTGCGTTAACAAAAATTAGCATTACTTTGGGTCTGTTCCGTAGGACTTATTTTTTATACTTATTACTTATTCTTATTAAAATCAGATCAGATCAGACCAGACCTAATCAGATCAGATCAGATCCAATCAAATCAGATTCAATCAGATCAGATCAGACTCAATCAGATCAGATCAGATCCAATCAGATCAGACCAGATCCAATCAGATCAGATCCAATCAGATCAGACCAGATCCAATCAGATCAGATCAGACCAGATAAAATCCAATGATATCAAATCAAGAAAAATATAAAAGATAATATTTATATTTTTCAAGGATTAAATAATAATTACTATTATTTGATTAAATCACATTACTTTATTTAAAAATACACACACCTAAATCTTAATTAATATTATAATTTTAAATATTATTGTTTTTATATTATTATTGTTGTTGTTGTTGTTGTTGTTGTTATTATTATTATTATAATTATTATTATTATATTTCAACTACAAACCATTATTTTTAATAATTTTTTAGCTTGTAGGATAGAAATGATGCATGGAAGCAATGTTAAAGCTTAAAAAGTTTTATTTTTCATACTTTAAAAAGAGTTATTTTAAAATACTTGTTTATAAAATAATTATACAAAACTTAGTTTTCAAAACTATAAATATTTTATACTTAAAAAGACTTATTTTTAAGCTTTAAGATGGTAAAATATACAAAAGGGTGAGTTAGTTTATGACAAAATTGATAGAGGTGAAAGGGATATTAGTGTTTAAAATTTTATATGATATTTAATTTGTAACATGAAATATATTATTATGTAATATGTATATAGAATGTGATATTCTTGTAGAATACTATAGCATCAATATTTTCTAATATTTGGTTATTTTTATACCGATTATTTAGTTTTCACAAAAATTAAAAAAGTTGTGATATTGAAAAGATGTTTAATATTTTTTTAAAAAAGTTTAAACAAATCAATAATTAGCTGATTTTCTTGTTTTACTTTATGTATATATGAATTGTAATACTTTAAAATTATTAAATTTTGTAATAACTTTAAGTTTAGTTTAAATAAAATTTAAATTCATTTACACCACATCTAATTAGAGAAAATCAAATCCAATCGGATCAGATCATATCCAATCAGATCAGATCATATTCAATCAGATCAGATCAGATCAGACCCAATCAGATCAGATCAGATCCAATCAGATCTGATCAGATTCATTTAGATCAGATCAGATCTAATCAGATCAGATCAGATCCAATCAGATCAGATCAGACCCAATCAGATTAGATCAGACCCAATCAGATCAGATCAGATCAGAAATTCAAAAATTCAGATCAGATTCAATCAGATCAGGCGTACGGAATAGAGCCTTTGTCAAGACAAACACCTAAAAATATGATGTTAGAAAAAATATTTCAAATAAATATAAAAATTATACCGTTATGTAGAATTTAACTGTCTGATCGCAATGATACAATCAGAATTTAATTCGGAGAAAATTGAAAAACAAAGTATACCCCGATTGGGACTAAAAAATAGTCCCAATCAGGAAAGAGTCGCGTAAATCTTCAATCGGTGCAGTCTCCTCCATTATGTGATTTCGTGATCAAAAGTGACACTACCAGGCTTGGCTCCATCCTCATTCTTCCCCAATGTAAGAGAGATCAATTATGTCATTTTTTTACCAAATCCTTTTCTTCGTCTTCTATTCTGTTCTTGTGAGTGTGGAGAATGCAATAGTGTAGACATGAGATCTTGAGGTCATCGGAAGAAGCTGTAGTGTTCGGCAGAAGTGTCGTTGGAAAATTTAAGAACCTCTGTTTAAGCCCGAAGTAAGCCCTTAGATATATCTAGTGATTAGCATGTTCATATAGATCGTTTCTACGTTCATAAACAGTCGTTTGGTTGAGTTTTGTGTTTGACATACTTGAAGAACCAAGAATCATAAACCTTAAAATTATTGTTAAAATTTCAAATTAATGATCCCAAAATGATCTATGAACTTTGAAGAACATTTCTATATAGTTTAATTGAAGTTAGATGGATAAAAATGAAGTTTTCAAAAATTAGCCTAAGGTTGAAGAAAACACTGTTCAAACTTCGCATGGAGCAGTATCGAGCTATTGCCCAGACGATACCTAGGTACCGCCTGAACGGTAGGCCAAATCACTGGTAACGGTAGGCAGATATTGTCTCAATGCAATTTCCTCTAACAGTATCAACCACCAGGTGGTACCCCACACCGCCAGAACAGTATTGAGGTACCGTGTACCGGTACCGAGGTACCTTAAGTGATACCTTCTAAACCCGGAAATTTTCCACAAACCTGATTTTTGATTTGTAAAATCTTATTTTTGATACCATTCAATTATAAATCAGTACGAATATCATTTCCAAATAAAATATGATGTTTTGATAAATCCTAGAATCTTGTGTGATGCATGACGGTAAGCTGGGGTGTTAACACTCGATGCTAGGCCGCTATTTGTTATGAAATATTACGATATTGTTATTGATTAATGATTATTGATTATGACGATTGAACCATGATTAAAAATACAAATATCCTAAATTAAATAATGATTATGAAAATGATATTGATTTTTAAGGGCATCTAGAAGAACTCTAAGATATACCCATGTGAGAAAATTAGTTAAGCCTTGCGGGTATGATGTCCGGTGGCCAGAGGTTAAAATGGGTTTACGGAAAACCAAACTTGAGTACTTACTCGTTTGGGGGTACCACCCAACCTGACGGTGACTATTCCGTTGTTCGGTTTTGAGCATGACCCATAAGACTCGTAGGATGGGTCTTCGATTCTTCCATTCTTCCTTAAACTAATTATAATTTAAGAGACTGGTTAGAAATATTTTCCTTACACTAATTATAGTTTAAGCGCTTAGTTATCAATATGAATTTGGCCTTAGACAAGGAATAGTTTAGGAGCGCACTGTTGATATAATGAATATTGAATATTTGAATAGAATAGCACGTGTTTGATATCAAATGATTTGATATGAATTAATACTGAATATTTGAATTGAATATTATGTGCATTGTAACACCCTAATCATAACATTTAAAATATTTCAAACATGTTAAAACTTCATTTCATAATAATTTATTCAGAATAATGATGGAGTATTTAAAGTTACAAAAGCTTAATAAATCACAATTACAAAACATAATAATTTTATGTCTTTTGAAACAATAATTCAAATTCGCACATCCATCCTGACCATCACGCCCCATCTGCCACCAGGAATACGTCACTTTATTCCTTTTGTTTACCTGTGTGTAGCAAATAAAACATACTACACGCTCACCGGTGAAGCTGAGTAATGATATCTAATGCATCAAACATCCATATAAATTAAATCTCAATTCATAATCAAATCATTTGATATCATGCACATAATGTACAGTTCTGACATTCAATAATCATTATTCAACATTCAATATTCAACACTAATATTCATATTCAACATTCACCAACAATATCCTTAAACAATTCTTAGTCTAAGGCCAATCTCTTTAATGTTTACCAACTCTTGAACTAATTCCAGTTTAAGGAACTTCTAACCAACTCTTAAACTATATTCTAGTTTAAGGTACTCCTAACCTGTAACACCCTAATCCGTCCAGGTCTACAGCCCCTTTTGGATGAAAGTATAAACTTGCTTATTGTATAATTTAAAACATTTCAAACATCTTTATTCATCATAAAAATAATATTCAATACATGACTGTAGAAAATACGGAGAGTTTAATAATGACGTGGAAGCGAATTTAAACCATGTCTCCTAACAACATAATCATTTATTCATAAATCCACCACGACTATCTCGCCCCATCCGCTGCTAGAAATAGGTAAATCATTCATTCTGCTAACCTAGGTGTAGCAAATAAAACACACTTCACGCTCAGCGGTGAAGCTGAGTAAGCATATCTAAAGCGTCGAACAACCATATAAATTGAATCTCAATTCATAAGGGAGAAGTACCGTCATAGCATTAATATATACTTAAAATACCCAATATAGCACTGCTATGAGATTTTGGAACTCGTGTGGATGCAATTCCAAATTTGTCCTTGCATTCCACACTCCCAAAAAATGTGTTTAAGCTGTAATACACTTCTAAAACATGAGCATAACACACTCCGTCATACCCAATATAACATGTACCCAGACTACGAAAGCATGATCATTCTACACTGCCAAGAAATGTGTTTAAGTTGGTATACAGTTCCAGAATATGAGCATAACACATTGCTAGAAAGTGTAGTTGAGTATCGTGAACCATAACACACTGCCCAAAACATGGGCATAACACACTGCCTGAAAGTGTAGACATAACATGACCATTCCACACTTCCAAAAAAGGGTAAGATTCGAAAAGATCTACGTCATAAATAGCCAAATGTGTGAAAAACAATAAGGAGTGCTATATGTGTAATATTGGGTGCCTTAGAGTGCTACATAGAGTGATTTCTAAATTCATAATCGAATCATTTGATATCATGCACGTAATGTTCAGTTCAAATATTCATTATTCAACATTCATCATTAAATATTCAATATTCAACATTCATATTCAATATTCAATATTCGTGTTCAACAATATCCTTAAACTATTCTTAGCCTAAGGCCAATTCAATTCTTAGACTAATTCTAGTTCAAGATATTCTTAACTAACTCTTAAGCCAGGCCTAGTTTAAGATGCATATATTTTAAAAAGGTTTTCAAACCTTAAACTTACCTTTTCTTAAGGTCAACCAGAAGCCAGCAGCATAGTGTTCACTATTGGGTTGGGTGGTACCCCTAAACAAGTAGGTACTCAAGTTTGATTCTTGGATCCCGTACGTACGTTTTAACCCTGGCCACCGGGCATCATACCCGCAAGGCCTAACTTAAATGGGTATATGTTAGAGTTCTTCTAGATACCCTTCAAAATCAACATCACTATGGGTATATCTTAGAGTTGTTCTAGATATCCTTAACAGTACATTATCTTCGTGATTACCAATATATGTATTTTTAGTAATGATCAAATCATCAATAATCATTCTAATCAGTAGGTTCATCATTCATAATCATTCATAATAATTATTCATCATAATGATCAATCAACATAACATTCAATAGCAAATAGCGGCCTAGTTTTGAGTATTAACACCCGAACTTACCGTCATACATCATATAAGATTTTATTTGTCAAAAAAATTATATTTATTGTGAAAAATCATCTTTGTATTGTTCGTAATTAATTGGTATAAAAAATAGGATTATTAATTGGAGCTAAGAAGTCCAAAATTTTTAAAATCAACAAACACAAATCACAACAAAGAATCACGTATGAATTCGAAAAATTAGTTAACTACCTTATGGAGCTAAAATAGCTTCAACAAAAACCGAATTCCACATATCAACCTACCTATGAAATCGAATTATGCAATTCAACCAATTCAACAACAACTTGCTCAATAATTGAAGAAAATTAGTATGAATCAATTCTCATTCATAAGGGATTTAATATAAACATCAAAAAAACTCATAAAAGAATACCAACCTTATTTTTAGAATTTTCAAAATTAAATGGACAATAAATCCACCAAATGATCCGATTCGGAAGAACGGATTGTAAGAAATGAATTAAGAACAAGAACTCGAGAATTAGGTGTGTATTATTAGCTTGATTCAGCTTGAGTTTTCCCATTTCGGGTCTCCTCTATTTATACATAGGTTCTAGACAGTTAAGGTAATACATAATCAAAGGGAGTCTATCCCGTCAATGGCGCGATCCACTTTTTCCGGCCTCGTCTTCGCCATTCAGCTCCGTCTTCTCCTCTGGACTGGCTCTGCCAGCTGTTTTGGGTTGGAGTTGACCAGGCCTCGCATAATGGGCCGGCCCATGCCTAAGTATTTCCTGTGCGCTTGACCCGAAGTCTACTGAATGATTCAATTGGGCCACCCGCTGGATATCGGCCCATCACAAGCCCCCCAACTCCTCATTCCTCGACTGGGCCACGTTGAGGGATGGAGAGTTTACGAGGTCCACGTGGGTCTTCCAGCGCGGATCCAGACCGTTCCTTGGGTTTCGCGTGACGTTTGGGCACGATCTCCACTAATAGGTAATCATGGCCTGCTGCTTCGCCTTCTTACTGTCTGTTAAAACCGCCGCTAGACGCCAATCTTCGCCCTTTGCCTTCTCCATTGCTATCCGTTCATGATTCCGCCGTTACCCGACCCGTTTTTCTTCTACTCCAGGTCAGTTCCCTTTCTCGCCACCATGATTGTTTCTGATTCTGATTTGGCTTCCCCATCGTCCAACTCTCGCCAAGCCGATCAATCGGCCTCTGGCCGTGACCCAAGTCACACTCAACCGTCCCAGCCATCCCCGTCGGCCATGCCTGGCCAAAAGCGGCGCCGATTGATGAAGCAATTCCCTTCCTCGACCCCAGCACAGGAGGACTCAAGGGTTAGATTGGATGAGAACATCATGGCGTTGTGCCACTGCCAAATTACTGACCGGGGGTTCACCGATGCTACTGACATGGTTGGACCCTCTATCGAGGTCCTAAGACCTACCAGCACCCAAACCGCCCTAGACGCTCTGTCAGGGTTCTTCATAGTCCATCTGGCGTCTCTCAAGAAGGGGCTTCAATTCCCTCTCCACCCGTTGTTGATTGAATTCCTCAATGTGGTGGACCTCCTTCCTTGCCAACTTGTCCCCAATTCTCACCGGTACATTGCCGGTTATCTGATCAGATGCAAGGATATAGGGGTGAAGCCTACTCTTGACCACTTCTTGTTCACTTTCAAGCTGACCAAGGGCCATAAGTATTGGGCGTCCCATGCCAGTCTTTCCCAGAGGTCCAGCAAACTTTTTACCAGCGACAAGAAGGGGTCAACCAAGGACTGGAAACCCTTCTTTGTCTTTGTCTTGACGGGGCCCGAATCTCCTTTCACGGGTTCAGGGCTCCCTTCCTTCCGTCGCATCCCATGTCCCCCATCCGACGCCACCCTCTTGTCCATCACCCGCCAACTCTGCGGCCGAGGGGCCATCGATATCAAGGAGGTGGTGACCGAGGAGTCTCTTGCCGAGATGGGGTTTGAGTTCATCCAAGACGAGCTTTGTCACCAACCTGAGCTGTTAAGGGATATTCCCAGGGGAAATCAGCGCGACCTTCCAAGGGACGCTCCTGAGGGAGGCCTTGGCTGTGGTCCTTTTGGTAATTTCCTTCTCTTCTTGTCAGGGATTTCAATTCTATGTCCTTTGGAAGCTAACCATTTTCTTTGCTTTCAGTTGAGCCACAAGGGTTAGAAAGAGAGATGGATAGTGACCTCTTGCTCGGTCGCTTCATGGTAGGGAAAAAGAGGAAGAGAGACGCGACCAAGCAAAGCAAAAGCAAGCGCTCTTCCTCTCGAGGCGAAGATAGTCCTCCTCGTGAGCAGACCGTGATCGTGGTGGAGGACCAGGATGATGCGGCTCTAGAGACGGGTACAATGGCGATCCACTCCCCACCGCGCTCTCTGATGCTGGGTGGCGACCTTGTCGGGTCGTCCCAGGGTGCTATCTCGGAGCGACCTCCTTCGTCGCCCGCAGTGACCTACGAGGTGGCGACCGAGGGTCGCTCAACGAGGTTCAGCATTCCTCCCCCGTCCCCAAGTCTAGGGGACGTGTAGCTGGAGACCCTGATCACCCTGCCCGCGCAGGACCGGGCTCGCATCTCGGCCGGTTCCGAGGATGACCTCAACAACATGGTTCTCCTGAGACTTAGCCAGGTATTTGCCTTAACTCCCTCTTCACTACCCCTCCTTCTTACATTTCTAACCTTTATGCTTTGGTACAGGCTACGCTGGGGATGATTGAGGTCTGGGGATGATTGAGGTCGTCGGCCGGAAGCGGGACCGCCAAGCTGCTTCGGATGAAGCGATGAAGGCGGCGGAAGCTAAGCAGAAGGAGTTGCATGAGGAGGTCGCTCACCTCGCAAGGGAGTTGGAGGAGAAAGAGGGTCGCTTTTCCGCCCTTGAGGCAGAGAAAGCCTCCTTGGCTTCAGAAGTGGGGTCCATTTCTGCCCGCGTAGCTGAGCTGGAGGGGGAGAAGACCGATTTGATTCAGCAGTTGGAGGCGGAGAGGAGCGACCGAGTCCGTCATGTGGAGGAAGCAATCGAGTCCTTCAAGTCTTCTCCTAACTTTGCTGTGGTCGCTATGGAGCGAATGGACAAGCTGGCCGCCGAATGGCTCAAAACCGAGCCTGGGGCCCAATGGATGGTCAAGGAGGGAACAAAGTCCTTCAACTGCGGACTCTTTCGTGCCTAGCAGGTCTTCCGCGACAAGCTAGCCCGGCTCCCCAAAGGATTCCCTCTCTCTGACCTTGGCTTTCATCCTCCCTGTCGTGCCTTGGCTGAGTTCGACCCCAGTCCTTACTTGGACGAGGGGAGCTCAAGTGCCTCTGACGAGGAAGAGGAAGAAGCTGCACTAAATGACCAGGATGGACAGGGCGACCAAAATCCAGGGGCCCACCTAGCAACATCCAAGGCGGGAGGAAGTGCCAGCTCGAGCGTCTAACCACCCCAGTCTTCCCCTGTTTGCTGTTTTCATCCTGCCTTTCAACTTTGTAAAAACTTATGATTTTTGAGACGCAAGGTTTAGCTCGTAATGTCTTGACACAATACTTCCATGTTTGATGTTTGTTTTGCTTTATCCCTCACGTGCCTTCACTTTCATTGTGTTTTGCTGTTGTATTCTTTCCTTTAGTTTGGCTTAACTCATTGACACGGATGAGCTTTTAGCTTGGGCCCATCCTCCATCCTTGGCCCAATTCCACAGCTAGGCCCAGCCTTGGGACTAGCTGGTGTGCCACCCAATTGACCCACTGCCCTTCGCAGTCTTTGATTGGACCTTTGCGCGGCTCAAAGTTGCTTTATCGGTTCAGCTGCCTTGGGACTTGACCGTCCCTTTGGTTTCTTCACCCGGGGCTATTTATAAGCCACCCAGTCTTCGTTCAGCTCCACCACCAAACATTTTCTCTTTCTCCATTTTTGTCATGTCTGAAGAAGTTCCCACTTCTCTGAATTTCTCCGATGGGCCGGCCCCTTCTTCGCCGGAGCCTGCCTCTTCCCCCAAATATGTTAACTCCAATGACTGGGGGGCTAAACCCCTACGAATTCTGCCGCCGGTTGCCTCGTCGGCAATGGCCCTCGGTTAAACCGCCGCCGATACCGCTAAATCCTTATGATGATTTTAGCGCGGCGTACAAGGCACTTTCAGCCAACCGTCTGTTAAACGGACGGATTGACTGGGATGCCCCATGCCCCCTCCACTCGTTGCAGTGCATGGCTTGGGAGAGCGTGCAGAATGAGCACTTGTCTCTCTTGGAGCATGAGGGAGCATATTACACAAGTCTGGAGCACTGGACTAGCAAGAGTCGCACCAACTCACCAGTACGGCCTAAAGATGAGGTTGTGGTGGGGGAAGAGCTGGATTCTTCCACACCACGCCCTGCTGGTCGCTCGCCTCCCCGGAAGGCTCCTAGGCGATCTAGAGTAGCTCGAGCGGCCTCAGGGTCTTCATCCTCATCTAGGTGATGCCGATTGGGGCTCACAGAAAAGAGAGTCGCCTCCCTTCCTTTCCTTGCAGGAGAAGGACGGGGGGTTTTATTGCGGCAAAGGGCGACCATCTTTATTCCATGTCGGAGAAGAAAGGTGGTCGCTCAGGATGGCCGGTGATCGGGGTTCTGTCGGCCTATACAGCCGCAGAACTACCCTTCAACCTTGCCTTTTCCCCTGTATTCTTCATCCTTTCCGGGCTTCAGCCGCAAAGAGTTTTGGATTTTTCCTTTCCTCTTTTTTTTTTTTGTATGAGAGATGTATGGGAGAATCTCCCCCCTTTGAAAGTGTGTAAAAGTTTGTTCTTAATTGTATTGGATGTGTAGATGCAAAAGATTATCCTTGAAGTGTAGTAAACATTTTCATAAATGTATTTCGATGTTACCTGTTGACTTACAAGTCCCATCTTTCCTCCAAGTTATCTTTTTCTTGCACCTTATTTCAAGCGTTCAGGTATCCTCAGTTCTCGGTTAGAGAACACCTTGCTTCTTTTGACTAATCCATTCTTGGGGCATTTTAGCTCCTATGGCGTCGCCATATTTTCCCCAAGTCTTCTGGTCGCTCATGCGACCATCAGATCTTATGTTCTGGACTTAGCCGTTTCTTAGGCTTTCTCGCCACGGCGTCGCCCTTCTGTTAGTCGCGTTGTCCCATAGTCACCCTAGCGACCGTAGATTAAGCGCCCTTTGATAGCCCTCAGACTTGGTCGCTAATAGGGTTCGGCACTTCATCCCTTGATGGGTATCTCAGTGCGAATCACCATGTAGCTCTAATTAGCGATCTCTTTGGTCGCTTCCCC
>OOIL02000571.1:428948-482553 GCA_900332095.2 Cuscuta campestris | reverse complement strand
CCCCCCCCCCCCCCCCCCCCCTCTTCTTGTGTGTTGATTCACCAATTTATAGCAAGGAGAACTATTTGCCGTTAAATTTCTACCCATTGGGAATTCATTGTCGCGAAATTGATGGAACCGAACGTTGGAGGAGTTATGCACAGGGCCGGCTACACCCATGGGCAGCAAGGTCATATGTACAGGGCCCAATTTTGGAGTGAGCCCCATTTTTATATTTACTCCATAATATACATGTATACATATTTATTTATATAAAAACTAAAAATGAACACTAAAAGGCCACCTCACTCTCTCTAGACTTTTGCTTTGTCCCACGATGCACCAGAAAATAGGTTCAATTTTGAAGGCCCCGAGCGGCTGAGCCCACGAGGCACCAGGCTTAATTTTTTTTTAAAAAAAAAAACTCTTTCAAAAATTACTCTAGTTAGGTGATTAGCAATTGATTTTATTTAACCTTATCATGTTCATGAATCATGATTTTAGAATATACTCCGTATTTCATAATTCTAGCTTACTCTACAGATTTTAGTGTAATCAATTGCCCAATTGGAGTAAATAAATAATTTCAAATTTTATAATTTCATAAATTAGATTAGTTGATTTCATATTGATTTATGATTTTCACTTTGAAATGAATTAGATTGTATGTATAATTAAATTTATTTAAGATTACTAATTTTGTGTGTGGATTTGATTATTTGGAATTTTGACTTTGACATTTTATTACTCCGTATTTTTTTTACTATACTGCTCTCAAGAATGCTAGAAAACTTCAAGAATCCTTAGTTAGCTATTAATATAAGCAATTTTGATTTTATAATACTATAAATTTGACAATTTATATTTTTTATTATTATAATATTAATTTTGTTAATAACACTAATTGAGAAAAATTATTTTATTATGGCATAATGACTCATAGTTCTTTATGTCGTACAGGGCCCCCCGATTTCTCAGAGACGGCCCTGGTTATGCATTGATTTGGGCGCTGCACTCCGTGCGTCACTCGAGAGTTGACGAAGAAGAAGGAGCCTATTCTCTTTTTTTTTCTTTCGTTGCTAGAGAGAAAATTAGATTGGGCTTGTTGCTTGATTCTTTTAGTGTAGGACTAGTACATCACCCGTGCGATGCACGAAAAGAAAAAACTTGTCCAAATGCAAAAAAATTGAAAAATGCTGTAACTTGATATTATTAATAAGAAATAGTACATATGTCCATCTTTTGTTTTTATATCTTTGTATTAATCTATTATAAAATAAACCTACTAACATAAAGGGTGAATTCTAGAGTATACTATATTCAATACATGAATGCAATTTTTTTTATTGATAAACACAAATTACAAATTTTAATATATGAAACACTTATAAAAAGTACTCTGTAGTGAACTAACCGTTTCTAATAGGGTGTAAACGGATATTAATCGGATCGGATGTACCATAACAATATCTGTATCCGTTTATTTTTGTCAGATATCAAATTCAGACACGGATCTTGACGGATACTAAAAAACAAAACCGTATCCGCATCCGTCGGATATCGGTCAGATATTGGACATATTCTTATTCGTTTCCAATTTTTAAAATCAAATTAAACAATACTTTAATTTTAAATTAGGTTAAAGTCAAACTATTATTAAATCAACTATAATTTGTTATGAGATAATTATTTTTTTTGTTTTCATGATTTATGATATTCTACGATAACTTCATATGATGAAAAGATACACACAGCACACATACACACATATTTTTATATGGCTACACATATTTTTATGTGTGTACACATTTATTTTGTATATAGAAATGTCTTATACTTTGAAATATCAATAGAGAAACAAAATATAAACATAAAAAAATTAGGAAAAATTATACTAACGGATCGGATATTTGGATAAACGGTTATTTAAATGGATGCATATTCGGGTCGGATTTTAAACGGATCGGATATGAAATTACCAAATTCGTATCCGTTTATTAATCGGATATCCTTAATCGGATACGGATAATATCTGTTTAAAACGGATGCAGATATTTCCTCTTAAAATGGATACGAATGCGTTTACTATTCACATAGTCAAGCTTTATTCATTTTGTTGGCCTATTTTTGTTACCTATTTGATAAAATAATATAGTCATGTCACCTCTAATTTTGTAGATCTTTTGATATAATTTTTTAATATGTAATTTTTATTTTAAAATTTCACACCATTTTTCATATAAAATGATTTAATAATAACTTCAGTCAAACATCGTAACATGCAACAGGAAGTTTATTTGTGGACGGAGGAAATATTTTAATAAAAAAATAAAAATATACTATTTTAAAAATTTTGAAAATTGAAATAATAAGTTTAATGTTTTAAAATATAGTACTCCCTCCGTCCCAGTTTATAAAGCCCGTTTTGGTTTACGATGTGTGACTGAAACTATTTTCAAATCGTTTTATATAACAAATGGTATAGAGTTAAAAATAAAAATTACATGTTAAAATACTACAACAAAAGATGTACAAAATTAGTAGTGACAGTAGTACTTTATTTTATCAAATTGGTAAGGAAAATAGAGAAAGAAAGTAAATAAAGTTTGACTAGGTAAATAGTGAATATGTACTATAAATTGGGACGGAAGAAGTACGTAATAAAGACTTTGCTAAGTCCAGGGAAAATTAAATAAGCCCATTGAATATATTTTGGGTCCAGGCCCAAGTCTACTATCCCAAAAGGATTATGCTATGTGTACCCCAAGTTTTGTACTCCAATTTGTACCCCGCAGTTTTGCACCAACACTTTGTGTTGGTGTAAAACTAATTTTTGTTAAATGCACCAACATTTGTGTCCGTGTGAATTTTTATTAACGCACCAACACTTGTGTCGGTGTAAACCATCGAAATATTTGTGCAAACCTGTGGTGTACAAATGACGTATATTTTTTGGTGTAAGTGTAGCATGGTCCAACCCAAAATCCTACTCCATCCCCTATGTCGCTTCATTCTAATCACAACTTCCGTATACCTTATCTTCTCTGATTTCACTTCGTTCTGTGTAATCTATCTACACCTTCACATTTGATCTCATTTATCATGCGATACCAAATTCTTCCATCATTGTTCTATCAATTCCATGGATGTTCTCGTGTCTTTTATTCTATTTTTTGTGATTTTTTTTTTTGAAAATCTTCACAGATCCTAGAAAATTTGCGATCCATGCCTTCATTAGACATCGAGCATTTTTTATGTGTAAGGGAGGACGGTCTCCGATCATAGACTACTTGTATACATTTAATTTATTCCATGTTTGGGAAACTTAAGCATTTTGAATTTGGATTTGAATCAAATTCTTTACATTCAAAACAAAGCTTAATTTGAAATCCATGCACTTCCCCTTGCCATTTGAAATTCAGGATTTCAAATTTTGGAATTGAAATGCATGAATTGAAATGAAATGCTAGTTGCCAAACATTACCTTATTGATTTTTCAAAAATATTAAAAGAGTTCAAGAAATAATATTAGATCTGTCATGCATAATTTCTTACTCAGTTTTTTTTTGATGTTTTTTTGAAGACTTTGAGGTTCATACATTTATTCTTTTTTGGGATAATCATATTGTCAAGGAACCAACTCAACCAAAAGCTCAAGCTTGTGGTTATGGCCCAGGAACAGTTATTTATATTCTAACACGCCCCCTCACGTGCAGGCGTAGTCTTTTTCGAGCCTTGCACGTGAAACCTTAATTTTTTTAAACTGGGTGGCGCTGAGTTTTGAACCCGTGACCTCTTAGTCAACGAGGCTCTGATACCATGTCAAGGAACCAACTCAACCAAAAGCTCAAACTTGTGGTTGTGGCCCAGGAACAGTTATTTATATTCTAACACATATCCTGAAAATAAGATGTTTTCTGCACTTCGAAGGATCCTTCTTTAATTCAGAGATCCATGCATGTTCAAGATGATGATCTGAGAATATATACCAAAAAGTGTTTCAAAGGTATGAGTATAAAATTTGACACAAATTCTTTTATTTTTTCCAGGAGATATTTTAGTGTAGGGTTTTATTACTAAATTTTTTTACTTAAATATTAATTATGTCAGACCATCTACCATTGAGTTACTGCAATTTTCTAGTCCTCACGAACATGTTCAAAAAATTATTAACTGCATGAAGTTTTCTCTTCAATTATGAACTACCATTTAGTTTTCTGTTTATATATCAAATAGATATATTTCAATTTTAAATTCTGCATTTCAAAAAAGATTAACAGCATAATCCAATTTACAAAGATATCAATTTATTCTATTACCTTTCTGCAATGCTCTTAAAACAATCAGGGACTTTGCAAGAAATATATACTCCCTCCGTCCCTAAATAAACTTCCCTTTTCGTTTTTTCTTTGTCCCCAAATAAACTTCTCTTTTCCCTTAAAAACCCATTTTACCCCTTACTTTTTCATATCCTACCTATCATATCATACCTTTTTACTAATAATCTACATATCACTTCTTACTTTTACACATCACATCAAGGGTATTTTTGTAAAGTCAACACAAAAATATCTCTCCCTTAAATCCTCAAAAAGTCAAAAAGGAAAGTTTATTTAGGGACGGAGGGAGTAAATGTTATCCAATGATTCATTACATTCAATATTAAAACATTTGTATCTACTGAACACTTTATTTCAGTTTTATAAAATACCAATGTGGTTATTATTGAACCATCCCTCAATCACATTAATATTTTACATGAAATTCATAGGACGTGGATAACGAACTTAATTATATTAAATAAATTAGAATACACTTAAAGTATGTGCCTGATCACTTATTCAATACACCGGAGGAAAAGAAAATGTAGAAAAGGGAAATAATGATAGTACGGGGCAAACAATATTCTTAAAAATTTAGTTTCAGTCCTTTCTACTTTGATGATTATTTTCTTCCTTTTCAAATTCTCTTACTCTGCATTTTCAAAATCATATAGAAGGTCTCTCTTAAGCTTGGTTTTCAAATCCCACCCTATGGCTTCCGAGCTATCCACATCAATTATAGACTCTCAATCCTTGCTTGTTTCACCCTACACGAAGTAGATACATTTTTCCCAGGTTGTAGAATAAAATGGATAAATTAGGAACAACAGAAAATGATTCCATTGTTAAAGACCTTCTCATGAAGTGATTCGACCCTCTAGATGGTTTTAGTTCCATCAACCTCGTCAAAAGGGCAGGCAGTTTTTGAAAAGTATAAGGCTAGTTGTTACAAAAACAGTGGAGTGAAGGAATTTAGGCTAATAAAATAAGAGTGGAAGGGTGTGTAGTGTGTAAGATTGGAAGGGTATTTATGCACTCAATCAAATGTATTGGAAGGGTATTTATACACTCAGGAAATGACTGTTTTGGTCTCTACCACTTGTAATGGGTATGTCATGTGCTATAGGGACCATGTTCCATGCTTTGTCTTGTAATTAAGTGATTTCATCCTATTTTTGCATCCATGCTACACTTTGTGTATGAAGGTGGAATAATTTGTAGACTTTAGATGCTATGATGATTGATTTTATAAGTTTTCTCATATTTTGATTATTGAAATTAAGGAAATTGATACGTATCTTGGCGTGGCTCTCGGGAGCAGCCATGGCGTTATCATAACCCTTTTCTAAAAATGATTACATAAATAGTGAATATCTGAGCCTCTTTATATTAGCTTGAAATGGTTATTTTCAAAGAATACACAATGCTCTGGAGTAACTGTAATGATTAAGAGGCTGTGATGATTGTTTTTATATGTTTTCTCATATTTTGTTTTTTGAAACTAAGGAAATAAAACGTATCTTGGCGTGGCTACGGCCTAGCCAGAAGCAGCCATGGACCATGGTGTTATCATAAACTATTTCCTTGTAATGAGTATATAAAAAGTAAAAATCTGAGCCTCTTTATAATACCTCATTTCAAATGGGGGCAATGCCAGTTTCATTCTGCCGTGATGTTATGTAACTGGGGCAGTAGCGGTTCATTTCTTGGTACATTTGTGAACTACATTGGCTTTGTTTTATATAGTCAATGAGATGCCATTTACTGAAATTTCTACTGAGGGTATATTTTTTTTGTCCAGAATTAATTGTATATGTTTTTGAAGTAAGAATTAATATGTAGCTGCAGAGTGTACCGAAGTATTATTAGCCATTGGATTAGAATGAGTTTTAAAGAAGAAAATTTAAGTTTATAAGCCTCTTTATAATGAGGTATTATACTGACTGCTCTAATTCTGGCAGTGATGCCTGGAGTTTTTCCATTTCTGATTGTACATTTCTCTAGGTTGTGATGATGCCTGGAATAATTTGAAAAATAAAGAGGTTGTGATGATTGATTTCATATGTTTTATTTTATTTTGATTACCAAAATTAAGGAAGTAATACGTACCTTGGCATGGTTATCTGCCCAGCCAGAAGCAGCCATGGCGTTAACTTATCTCCTTTATAGTAGATTTCTGAGCCTCTTTATAGTTGCTTTGAAATGGGCATTATCCAGGAATTTCATATTGCTCTTCTCAGCCTTGAAATGGCCTTTGAAATGGCATTATCCTGAAATGTGTACAAGCAAGTCCATGTGAGAATTCTGAAGATTCAAAGAATATAAATTGGGGCACTCCAAGGTTCATTCTGGCATGATGTTACCATATGGGGGCGGTGGCAGTTCAATTGTTAGTACATTTGTGAAGTACTTGCTTGGTTTTATACAGTAGATGAGATGCCATGTACTAAAATTTAGAATGTGGGTATATTTTTGTTTTGTCTTGAAGTGATTGTATATGTTTTTGGAGTAAGATTTAATGTGATGCTGCCACGTGTACGAATTTATTATTAGCCATTGGATCCAGAAATTTGGAGGGAAAATTGAGAAGTGAAATTGCAACTGATTTCTCATCAGCTTTTATATATATATATATATATATATATATATATAGTAGATTTGAGCTTTGGCCCAAATTTGATCTCTTCCAATAAAACTTGGACTTCTGATCTGGCTACACTTTTCACCACAAATAAGATATATGATAATTTGAGTTAGGAAAAATAAAATAAAAATAAAAGAATATAAAAAATGATTAAAAAGCTACAATTATGAAAGAAAATAAAAAAATGTAAAAATGAAAACTAAAATAAAACTAAGTAAATAAACTTAAATTTGAACACTAAAAATATTTATAATGGCTAAAAAAGAATAAAAAGTATTAACCCAAAATAGACTTATCAAATACCCTCATACTTAAGACTTAAACGTTCTCGTTCAAAAGACCAAAAAGAAACCAAACTTTTTATCATCATCAAGAAAAATAAAGTGCACTTTACACCCCCCACACTTAAGACTTTATGCCCATAACATTTTTGAAAACAAAGTGAGATGGAGATCTAAAATATGGATTATTTAGGTTCTAAAAAATGCTCTAAAGTTGTCACAAAAAAGTTTCCTAAAGCCCCGTTTGGTACATGGAATTCAAACTATGGAATTGGAATTGAGGACTTCAATTCCAATTCTGGTGTTTGGTAGCACAAAAATTATGTGGATTTGGAATTGATAGTGCAAAAAATGAATTAGAATTGGCACAATTCAATTCTATGGAATTGAATTCCATGGAATCTCAAATCCAATTCAATTCCAATTCCGTCAATTCCGTATACCAAACGGACCCTAAGGGAATCCTATAATTCGGAAGGCTCAATGGCAACGGTAGCAAAATTATTTAAAAAAACCTAAATAAAAAATCACACAATTTCTAAAAAGTAAAAAAACTCTTAAAACTGGTTTTTTTAGATTTTAAAGATCACATAAGGTTATTAAAAAACGATCTAGGTAATATGTGGATGGATAGTCCTAAAAAATAAAGTTCTAAATAAACCTAAAAAGATTCAAACTTTAAGGTAATTTACTGTGAAAATGTGGATTAAGACTCAAGAAGAGTTTATAAAGCATGCATTTGTTATCTTTCAGAATAAAGCTCAACAAAAGAAAAAAATTTAAGTTTTTGGGTCAATTTTAAAACAATGATCTAAATATGAAGATATGCAACTAAGAATAACAAAAAAATTTGGACCCAAAACATATTTTAAAAAAAAAATTGCCCAAAAATATACTCCACCAAACAACAGAATAAACATGATAATCTCCCCCCACACTTAAATCGTACATAGTCTTCAATGCATTTATATGATATGGAAATGAATAAATAATGATATAGCAAAGAGAGGAGCCAAGAGAAAAGGGATGGGGAGAATGCATATATATATATATATATATATATATATATATATATATATATATATATATATATATATATATATATATATTAGATGACACAAAGCTCACCACACTACACTACAAAGCTCACCAATGGACAATGCAAAGCTCACCTAGAAATAAAGCAAAGCTCACCACTTTGAACCCCAAAACTCATCTTTTTTTTAAATTTTAAAAATTACAAATTAATTAAAAATAAAATAACAACACCAGTCAACCACCGGTCAATGGCGGCAGAGCAGCAGCGGCGGCCGAAGTCCGGCGGCGACGGCAAGCGGCGGTCAATGCTGGCAATCAACAGTCAAAGTCCAGTCAGCACCCCTTCCTTTGATTTTATTTTTTGAAAAAAAATTCAAAGTGATGAAAAAATATGGTGAGCTTTCTCTTACAGTTTGGTGAGCTTTGTAGTTGTCTTTGGTGAGCTTTGCAGTGGCCAGTGGTGAGCTTTGTGTCATCTCACCGAAGCATGTCATCTCACTGTAAGGTGTCATCTCACTGGAGTCAATCTCATATATATATATATATATATATATATATATATATATATATATATATATATATTAAGTATTATTATTTTTTGTTAACATATTGATGTGATTTTCTTTTATTATTCTACGACACTCTTTATTCTGCACATATTTTTTCAAACACTAGTCTATTTTTAATAAATAATATATCGTTGGAAATCTCTTGTATAGATTTATATAAAGACAACAATATTGAACATAAATTTTTAAAATAATCTTATTCTCAAATTTAAATGTAAAAAAGTGAAATTTGAACATATATATTTTAGATTTTTTTAGAAATCTCCCGTTTAGTTTACCTAGTAAAGCCAATATTGAATGCACTAGGGGTGAGCAAGTACCAAACCGATACCGAAATTTCCCGAAAAAACCGAGAATACCGAACCGAAAAATACCAAACCGAAAAAATACTGAGAAGGAACCGAACCATACCGAACCGAATGGTCGGTACGGTATTTGGGAACGGTACGAGAAGACGTCCCATACCGAAAATCCCGAACCGAACATATATACTAAAATATTATAAAAAATAATACCCCGGAGTAATATTTTTATATTCCTTCACTAAATAATACTCCGGGTAAGTTTTTTAAAAAAATTGGTTCAAGTTTTATTATGTGTAATTTTTTTTTAATTTTTGTGTATGAACATAAAAGTATTCACAAAGATTTGAAATACTCCTTTATTGTCGTTCATTTTTTTAGTTTGTGAAATATAAACTAAATTTTGATAGGCATCTATTGCATTTAAATATTTATGTTTTTTTAAATTTTCATGTTTTTTTATTTAAATTCACTTTTTAATTTTCAAAAATAAAGGAGCATTGTTAAATTTTAATGTGTAAAGTAGGTATGTATATTCATCCCGATTTGTACCGAAACCGATACCGAACCATCCCGAATCATACCGAACCGATATTTCGGGATCGGGATCGGTACGGAGTAAAATCCCATACCGAACCGAAACATTTGGTATGGTATTGGTACGAGCTAAATACCGTACCATACCGTACCATGCTCACCCCTAGAATGCACTATGATGACTCATATATGCACTATGATTAATCCTTACAGATCTTACTTAAAATTTATTCTAAAGAAACCCCCTAAATAGGAGTAAACCATATGTCATATCTACAAAATAGGAGCTCAAACTTAAACTTCTCTAAATAGGAGTACTTAATTAAGTAACAAAGAAAACTTCATAAATATTATTAAATCTCTAATTAATCTCATATCTCTTTGCTCCCTCTCCTCAGAGCCACGCCACCATGCCTCTCTCTCTTCCCTCTCTCCCATTTTTGGCCCCCACCCTCACAATTTTGAAGCGTTGCCTCTATCAAATCAACCCCAATTGCAGCACCTCACCGCCACCCCATTCCTTAAGGTTCCGGCGCACTAGCTTCCTCCTTTGCAGATCTGTCACGTAGGATCTCCTGTAGATCAGCCGCGGAGCGCCGCCTCTATCTCTCCCCCCTTGCAGATCAAACGCACCGCCTATATCCAGCAGAGCTGAAATTGCCGCTAGTTGTGATGACTATGATTTTGTATTTGATTGTTTTTCTTTTAATTGTTTTGAAATTTTTTCTATTATGTGTGTTTAAATTTTGCTCCCAGTTTCAGCAAAATTTGGTAATAGTGATAAAAAAACTTGACATTGTATGTTGGAAATCTTGACATTTCACTTTGTTTTTGACATTTTATATTGACATGTTTGGCATTACGCAATAACATGTTTGACATTATGCAATGACATGTTTGTAAGTATGCATTATCGTCTTTGATATTGTCGCTTTGGTTGTCATTGTATTGAAAGTTTTTTCCCTTGGCAGTGACACCATGGCACTATGATGGCGATAATGGGAGTCCTGACCCCAACGTTGGTAGTAAATTGAGACATTGACAGCAGGAAATGGGGATGAGAGTAAAACATAATAAAGAGTGGCATCCGCAACAAATGGGGATGAGAGTGGCATATCGTTGTGGCGATGACGCCGATAGTGTCGACCATGGTGGTGTTAGTGGCAGCAACAATGTAGATGGTGGCCGCACTTAATAGAGATGGCAGCAGGATATTGTGGCAATGAAGTAGTGGCAACGACAGTAGCGGCGATGGCCGCAGGGGTGGCAACGGTGACATGTGCGGCAGGGGCTGTAGCTAATTTAGGATTTTTTTAATTTACAAAATGTATTTGATTTCATATTTGTAATATGAATATAACTTCTATTTTGATAGGGGCCGGTTCAGGTGAGAATGCACCTTGGTGAAAGAAATAAGAATAAAATCTAGCCTTTGGATCTGATGCATCGTGCGGCTCAGATTGCATCCTGCACTCAGATTTTGAGATAGTGCATTTTCAAGGGATTTTGGTGCATTTCGACATGATGCATTTTAAAACCATTTTGGTGCACCTAATTTTGATGCAATCCTATCCCTTAGATCTCACAATCTAAAGCACCAGATTCATTCTTATTTCTTTCATAAGATCGCATTCTCACCTGAACCAAAATCATTTTGATATATGGTTAATGTTTTACATCTATTTTGCTCCTTAACTCTAAGTCATTAAATGAATTAAGTTAATTACTCCTACTTAGGGGAGTTTAAGTTTCACATCTTATTTTGAGGATATGTCATATGTTTTACTACTACTTTGGTCCTTCTCCCTTTTTTCTATTTATTTGTGGAGTAGTGAATTATCAATCCCAAATGATTTTGAATGCAACTGAAAAAGCTTGAGAATGCATTGTATTTAAAAAAGGACTCTAGTACAAATTGGACAAGTATTTTTCCTATGGGGGATTCAAACCCACATCTATCGTACATACCGCTCTACCATTTGAGCTAATAGGCAATAAAAAAAACTTTATAAAAAGAAAACCCATTTTGCATTTGGAAATATCAAATATGCATTTTAATATATTAGAGTGTGCATTATTCGACATGTTTCTAACTCATATTCAAAAATATCTCAAATTTTACCTTGATTTTGATAATGCACAATAACAGAACGCATTATACTTTATCATTCTAAAAATGTATTATTTTCTAATGACAATGCATTACTTTAATCTTGAGAATGCATAGTAACATAAACCTATACAAAACTTGTTCATTAAAAACAAACTCCATCTCAAGTGTATATTTGCACCAGTTTTGTTGCATGATCACAAAGAAAATCTGCATGCAAAGTGATGGACAATAAATCCACCAAATGATCCGATTCAGAAAAGCGGATTGAAAGAAATTATAATGAACAAGAACTCGAGAATTATAGGTTTTATTAGCTTGATCCAGCTTGAGGATCCCCATTCGGGTCCTCTCTATTTATACATGGTTTCTTGAGTGATTAAGGTAGTTCATAATCAGGGGAGACTAATCCGCCAATGGCGCGATCCACTTTCTTCGGCTAAGTCCCCGCCTTTCGCTGAATCTCCTCTCTTTGGTTGAACTCTTTCAGCTGTCTTCTTTGTCGGATTGCCCCGGGCCCAACCTCTTGGGCCGGCCCAGATTTGTGCACCCTGGCTCCAATGACCCAGCTCCGTTCAGGTGTGGTATTTGGGCTGCCTGTTGGGTATCGGCCCATCACAAGCCCCCCAACTCCTCATTCCCCAGATGGGCTGCGTCGAGGAATGGGGAGTTTACGAGGTCCATGTGGGCGCCCCCTCAACGGATCAGAGCCGTTCCTTGGTTTTCGCGTGACGGTTGGCACGATCTCCACTAAATACAATCATGACCTGCCGCTTCGCCTTCCACCCCACTCTGATAAAACTACCGCTGGACGCCATCTTTCTCTACCTGCAACACTTGTTTCTTCATCGCTACCCGACCCGTTTTTCTCAATCTTCATGTCAGTTCTCCCTTCTCCATAGTGATTATCTTTGATTCCGACTAGGCCTCTCCAATGTCCAATTCTCATCAGGCCGATCATTCGGCCCCTGGCCAAGATCAAGGCCATTCCAGTTCTCCTTAGCCGTCATCAACGGCAGCGCCTGGCCAAAAGCTACGCTAGCTGAGGAAGCAATTTACCTCCTCGACCCCTGCACTGAAAGGCACTAGGGTCGAATAGGAGGAGAATATCATGGCGTTGTGCCACTGCCAAGTTAATGACCGAGGGTTCGCCGACGCCACTGACATGTTCGGCCCCTCTATTGAAGTCCAGCGACCTAGCAGGACCCAGACCGCCCGCCCTGGATGCTCCTCCAGTGTTTTCACTGTTCACCTGGCTTCCTTGAAGAAGGGGTTGCGGTTCCCTCTGATCTGCACTCGTTGTTGATCGAGTTCCTCAACGAGGTGGACCTTCTTCCTTGCCAGCTAGTTCCAAACTCCCACCGGTACATCGCCGGTTATCTGATCAAGTGTAAGGAAGCCGAGGTGGAGCCCACCTTAGACCATTTTCTCTTCACTTTCAAACTGGCCAAAGGCCATGGGAATTGGGCGTCTTATGCCAGCCTTTCCCAGCGATCGAGCAAACTCTTCACTAGCGACAAGAAAGGGTCAACCAAGAACTAGAAACCCTTTTTTGTCTTTGTCTCTACGGGGCCCAAATCTCCTTATTTTTTATTAATTTTTAAATTTTTAAAATTTAAAAAAGGTGAGTTTTGGAGTTCAAAGTGGTGAGCTTTGCTTTATTTCTAAGTGAGCTTTGCATTGTCCATTGGTGCGCTTTGTAGTGTAGTGTGGTGAGCTTAGCGTCATCTCACTGAAGCATTGATCTCACCGTAAGGTGTCATCTCACTAGAGTCAATCCTATATATATATATATATATATATAGACACACACACATACACAAGAATTGTTTTCATATTATGGCAACAATGGTCAACTATACTTCGTTTGAAAAATTAACGGTTTCTACACCCCTAACCCCCTAAACCCCTGCCCCCACCCCAAATCATTGATTGGCTACAGTGGCACTGTGTCAATGAGTAAAGAATACACGCCGGAGGGACATACACACATTGGAGTTACTACAAACACACACAAGAGGGACATACACCTACTCTAGAAAATAAGACATAGAATTAGATTGCCTAGCAAGTAAGTGAGCTTATCTGTGTTTTGTTGATCGTCTAACAACTCACCATGACAAAGTAGAAAAGTTTGTCATCAAAAGTATGCAACCTTAAACAATCGCTGCAAAACTTTGAAAACAATAAGACAAATTGTAACAAAAAAATTGTAAAAAGAAAACAATAAAAGCCATTATTGTATATTTTTTTGACAATACACAATATCACTGATATTATATATTTTTTCAAACAATAAAACTTTGTGTTAAGGAATGTAGTAGGGTTTGTCGTTAATGGGCTCATTCTTGTTGGGCTCGTAATTAGGTCATAGTCTTGTAGCTATTATAAATAGCAGATCTATGTGTAATCAAATCATTCAAGTTTAGTTCTAATTATATTTCTACATGGTATCAGAGCCATCCTGGGAACCTAAACCCTAGTTTGTTCTAATTTGTTGCTTCCGCCGTCGCCGTCGCCGGTGATTTGTTCGGCGACGGCGGCGTCACCATCGTTTTCTCTTTACCAATCGTCAAGCTACTTTCTAGCTTTACCAAACCATCCTTGGGTTGTTCTTATCAAAATTATTTATTGCCTTCCAAACATTTAGTCATCGTCAAGAGGCCACCGACTTCTGGCCGTCACTAGCCGCAGGTCAGACGCCGGGGAATCCTTCACATCTATCGCCGGCAAAGTTTGTCTGATTAGTCCCGCTGCTACACGATTCAGATCCACCGCAGCTTCTTGTTTCAGATCCACCGCTGCTACCGTCTCTGTCCGGCAATTCTGGTTGTCGTCTTATGTTCCATCCGGCAATTCTATTGTCCAGCAGCATGGACTTAATGTTTGAAGCAGTCAATTACCTTTGTTAGGGTAAATCAATGATTGCACGACTCATTCTTGTTGGTGAGATTGGTTTGTCACTTTGTTAAATTTGTTTTGATTTGTTCGTGCTTGGAGGAAGAAGGTTTTTATGTTCACTCTACCGGTCATCGGAATTTGATGATGTTTTTGGCGACATTTTTTTGGTTGCTATTTGGTAAGTTCAAGTGCAACCAGATGTATGTTCGACATGTTTGTTTGTGAGGTTGGTCGCATAGTCGCGCCTCAGTTCGACATATCAGTTTGTGAGGTTGGTCGCATAGTCGCGCCTCAGTCCGGCAACACGGCCTCCAAGTTTGGGATGCTTGTTAGTCGTCCCCGTGTCACCGCGTGGGAGTCATTCATCATCAAAATTTATTGTTCGTTTGCAGGGCCGGTCACCTTCGTTCGTTGTTATCACAGTAGATCAAGTTCAAGTTGTTTATCAATCTTTTTTTTTAGTCTTAGTTTTGTTTTAATTGTCCAAGTTGTGCATTCCTTCATCTTATGCTCAACTTGAGGGGGAGTGTTAAGGAATGTAGTAGGGTTTGTCGTTAATGGGCTCATTCTTGTTGGGCTCGTAATTAGGTCATAGTCTTGTAGCTATTATAAATAGCAGATCTATGTGTAATCAAATCATTCAAGTTTAGTTCTAATTATATTTCTACACTTTGAAAAAATTGAACTTGACCCATTATTATTTACCATTTAAACAAAATTGCTTTATATGTAAAAAATCAAATTATTTTATGGTATGTTTGGGAACATGGATTTGGATTTTAAATCCGGATTTGGCCTAAATTCCATGTTTGGGAAACTTAAGCATTTTAAATTTGAATTTGAATCAAATTCTTTATATTCAAAACAAAGCTTAATTTGAAATCCATGCACCTCCCCTTGTCATTTGAAATTCTGAATTTCAAATTTTGGAATTGAAATGCATGAATTGAAATGAAATGCTAGTTGCCAAACACTACCTTATATAATTTAATTCGTTAGAGCTAATGGTCCTTTTTCGCCTCGTCAGGGGCCCTCAAATTCTCTAACCAGCCCTGAACGTATTACCCAAGGCCATATGACAGGAGCAAGGCGGCTATTCTTTTATCTCCAAGGCTACCTGTTTTGGGCTTCATGGTGCTCTCTAACTCTCTAAGTCTTCTTTTGGGCCGAATTTCCTCATGAATCTCTCACTTCTCAATATGAGCATCTACAAAGCATAGTGAAAGTAGACACGAGTCCAAGTTTAAGAAGTTTTTTTTTTAAATAAAAAATAAAAATGATTTATTTGAGATGAATGGGTTATATCTTAATTTTTTCATATCATTTATTTTTTTTTATTTCAAACACTTTTTTTAATTTTGAAAACATTATGTGAAAAATGAAACAAGAAGAAAAAAGCTAGACGATAAAAGAAATCAAACATGAAAAAAAAAATAGAAAAACGTGCTCTCGATGTTCCACGTGATTTAGAAAATAACACCAATACTCTCTCCTCTTCACCGGAAAAATGCAAGGAATTAGAGAGATTGAGTGTACAAGATTTCAAAACCATGTAAATTTTACAAATAAAATTTGAAAAGATGTCGCGGTACTCATATCCCAAAGACCCAAACTACAAAAAAGCACCAGACTATTTGCCTCTTTAAAAAAAGTAAGAACTTTGAACTAAGAAATTCAACTAGGCAGATTCAAGAGACGAGAGCATGAGCTCATCATTTATTTGGGTTTATCCATAACAGTAATAACATCAAATCTCAACCTGAGTCATAACACTCAGAGCTAAAAGGTTTTCCCACAATGGTCTTATTTGTGTGTGATTGGAAGTGTTCAAAATATACAGAAAATTTAATCATATCATACTTTGTGCCATTTTTCTATACACGAGTACGTTATAAAACTTGTAGTTGTGCCCTAAGATAAAGCTCTACTGATTCCCGGCGATAGGGCCATCTCTGCCTCTTTTGAAATCATCCCACCCCCTCACCCATGCCTGTCCTGGGGTACTTCGCGTCTCGGGAGCTGTGTGTTTGTCAAGGTTGTTCATGACCTTTTCATGTACAGCGCTGAACACCTAGAGGAGAAAGGAAAAAAGAAAAGCTTTATGCAGTTTAATACTACAAAAAAGCTAAGGGGTTCAGGATTCAGATAAGTAAATTGGCATCATCTGCAATCTGTTCAGTTTGCTTACAGGATTGGTTCTGATTGCGTCCGGGGCTTGCTCCTGACCGGTCAACCACTTCCACAAATCGGGATTCTCCTGCAGCCAAGAGAATAAATAACCTCGTGTTAATAATTCATTAATGTTATTAAGAGTATTATAAAACCTTTCATATGCCTCTAAGCACAAGCTTGAGTTTTTGGTTGTATCAGTTCATGGATGAAGTATTAGAGCATTATTGACCTAGATGTCACGAATTCAAATCTCACGTCAACTAGTATAAAAAAAGTTGATGTTTAGGTGCAAAGACATGTTAGAGCATATGTCTCCAACCACAAGTTTGAACTTTTGACTGGAAGGATTACCAACAACCTTGTGTAGCTATAAATTAATGTTTTGCTCTACCAGAATACTAGCATAAATGCCCACATGCTGTGTTTGGAACAGGACAATAGTAGGAACGAAAAAAAAGATATATGAAAAATGGCCAGTAAAATGCAAAGCAAAATCCAAATTTTTTAGATTTTTTTCAGGTAAGGTTTTCGTTATTGGCCTAAAGGCGCCACCCACTGGTTGAGAAATGGAATTAAGAACATTTCTATGTCATCATGCACCCCATGTCTCCTTCATTGATAGAAAACTCTTAGTAACTACTGGTTTTCAGAAGTAACTGATAAGGAACAGAATGAGAAACATAACCACTCCCTCTCAGTTTCTTAAAGCAAGAACAAATAATAAATAAGCATACACGAGCTCGTCAAAGGACCAATCTTTACACGGATTACAATTGTAAACCACAACGTATAATTGCAGGTAACAAAATAAGGAAGTAAATGAGTAAGAATGGTGAAAAAAGAGAAAAAAAAATAACAAAAAATACCAGATCAAGAACATGAACAAGAGCCTTTATTCCATTTACATCCATAGAATTGATATTCTCCTCCACCCAATCTCCCAGAATGAGGTCCAACTCTAGGTACCCTCGCTGTTTGCTCCTGTATAGAAGCCTACACACAAGGCAAGAAAACCTCATACTTAGGCCTTATTCGCAGAGGAGCGATCATCCACCTAAGGTGCACCACGAACCTTCTTACATAAGCAATTTAATAAAATGAAAAAAAAACAAATGTGCATCTCTATAATAATTTATTGTTTATGTGAAAAGGGCTATGGTTCTTATATGGACGTAGGGTGCATATAAAAATTTGCCTTCGTGAGTTGTGTTTCAGTGGTTTTAAGGTCCACATGTGAAGTAGACCTTCTCACACTCTTCGTGGGCTTACATGTAGATCTTTTCTTTATTGTTTTTTCAAGAAGCCCAACTCGTGTTGTTTTACTAAGGTCCATGAGTGTGAACCTAAGAACCACTCAGGAATTTGCCATTTAAAGCTCTATCTTTTTCGGTTGGAATTCTAAAGTTAGATGTTAGAGGAAACTCGAAGGAGTTGAAAAATGTTAAAAAAATGAAGTGTTAGAAAAATCACTCAATTAAATGATCACCTAAATAAATATGTAAAAAAACTAACTTGAGATATGTAAAAGAATTCATCATTTTCCGTGTTTAAAGTGTTATGTTAAAAATTTGGATATATAACGTTATTTTATAGTCATCATATGTAAATATATTTTTTTAAGTTGTTGGAAGAAACTGGAATAGTTGGATGAAACTGAAAGAAGTTAGATAAAGTTGGAAGTTAATTTTTTAAACCGAAATGAACGCTCCCTATGTATTTACCTTGTACTCGGTAACTAGTGATTTACACTAACCCTAAACATAAAGAAAAATACTCACTTCTTCCCAAAAACATTCTCCTTTCTTTTTCTTTCTTGTGCCACAAAAGTCCTTTATTTTAAAAAACCATTTTTCCCTTACAAATTGTTATCCTACCTATCATATCATATATACATTTTTAATAATAACCTACCTATCACATCTTACTTTTACCCATCATCAAATGTATTTTAAAAAAGTCAGCATAAAAATATCCATGTATTAAATTTTTTAAAAGCCAAAATAGATATCATTCAATCCTATATAGAAATATATCTGATTCAAATTGTATCCGAACCGAAATCTATCCAAACCAATTTACATCCGAACCGTATCTAAACCGAACTGAAACCAAAAAATGTATAGAGCCGAATCAAATTTGAACCGAAATTAAACCGATTTGAACCGAACTGATTGACCCGATTGCAACCTCTATTTATGATATACAGAAGAGTAGACCCCACCATCATAAGGACTGATAGAATTTAAGATGGGGAATGGATCATTGGATTGAACAATAAGACACTTGGGCTGAATCATATTAAAAGATTGAATCCAATCGATTAGTTAGTTCAACTCAAGAGTTTATATACCGATTATTTTACTCTTGAACTTCCAATGTGGGATGCACTCTAACACGGAGTGATGACTATACGTATGTACCAACTATCCCAAAAATTTTCTCCTTTTTTTTCTTGTGCTTCTTTTTATTATAAAACCACACTTCCCTTACTAATTCTTATTCTACCTATCACATCATAAGTTTTTACTAATAATCTACATATCACATCTTACTTTTGTCCCTCACATATAAGATATTTTTGAAAAGTGCACATAAAAAATAACCCTCTATTAAATTTCTTATAAGTCAAAATGAGTATGATTTAGGTCTATATAAAAAATTCCATCTTCATTTATAGCCCCAACAACTTCACAGTTGCTTTTTTGAAAAAATGAAAAAATCTCAAGAAGGAAAGATTCGCCAAGTTAAGAAACCTGTTGAACAAGCGCCTCTTGCTTTCTTCGTCGGAGTGGTTGAAATCAACGTTCGAAGAGTATAGGCGCGAGAACGATCCCAAAAACGGGCTGAAGAAAACGTATGATTAGTGCGATTAAAGGCAGGAATAGAGAGTGATTCTGGGGAAAAAATTAGATTGGGCACCTGTGGGAGATCGGAGAACTAGTCGGAAGAGATGAATGGTTTCTGGGAGATTGAAGGATTCGAGGAAGGGCTAGGCGGAGAAGAGTGGACTTTCTCATGATCATCATCGCCTATTTCGTTTGCTTTGATAGCTCAACTGTGTTAAATCTTGCGTATTCGCTGTGTGGGTGTACAAGCACAACTTGGTGAAGTTGGAGAATGTTGTTTTATTGTCTGAGACCTCGCGTCGTGGCCATCGTCCATCCGCAATTTAGTGGGCTTTCAACAATAAATAGATTCCGCAGGATAGTTCAATGGGCCAATAAAACCGGATCCGATGTCGAACCCGAGAAAGAAATAGGTCAAGAGTTAACGGGTTGGAACCGGAAAAGAATAACCCAGTCAACTATCCATAACTATTCTAAAATTTCCTACTACTTTAGGCCCTGTTCCGTTCAACTTATTTTTTCTTATTTTCTTTATTCTTATTAAAATCAGATCAAACCAGATCAGATCAAATTAGATCCACTCATAGATCAGATCAGATCTAATCAAATCAGATCAGATTAGATCCAATCAGATCAGATCTAATCAGATCAGATCAAATCAGAACTTATTAAAATCAGATCCCATCAAGAATTATTATTATTATTATTATTATTATTATTATTATTATTATTATTATTATTATTATTATTCTTAAAAATGAAAAAGAATAAACTTTAGAAACAAGTTAAATAGAAAATTGAGAAAGTAATCCTTAATTATTAGACGTCGGAAAAATTAGTTTTAAAATACATTAACAATTTCAATCTAATTGAACTTTTAAAATATTTTTTTATTGCTACTTGTAATTTGAGTTTCTAAAGCTTTGATCTTTTATAAGGATGAGATATTTTAATAAAAATACTATCTCTTCTATATATTGATTATCTAAATTTAATTACTTTTTAATGTATATATAAATTAAATATTTATTCTAATGTATATATGAAGTAATTCTTAAAATATTAAATTAATATTCTAATTTCACAAAAAAATAATCATAAAATAAAAAATATTATTACATTATAAAATGAATGATTATTCAAATATATATGTATTAACTAATTTTATTTTATTAAAAAATAATCATTAAATAAAAAATATTGATTATATTATAAAATGAATTATCATTACAATTTTCAAACGTTATTATAAAGTCAAATCAAAATTATTGATTTGAATTTTAAATCAAATCATAATTAATCAGATCAGATCCAATCAGATCAGATCAGATCAGATCCAATCAGATCAGACCAGATCAGATTAGAACTTATTAAAATCAGATCAGAAAAAATAAGTTGAACGAAACGGAGCCTTAGACACTGTTCTTTCGGGGTTAAATATTCACTTTGAATTTTTTTTATAGTTCTTTTCAATTTCATTCAATTTTTTCAGTTCTTTTCACTTCTTTTAGTTTCATCAACTATTCTTATTTTCCTCAAACTTTTTCTACTTCCCAACTAATTACTATAGAAAAGATATATTTTTAATGTGATTATTATTATTACAAATGTTATGCTGATAACTATATTTTATAAATTATTTTTTCGTCTCACTATTTTTATGATTCACAGTCATTATTTTTTCTTCAATTTTTTAATATAAATAAGATAATTTTTTTGTATATTAAACTACATGATAAAACTGGAAAACATCAATATTTTAAACTGTATTAAAAAATTATGGACAAAATAGTTACATAGAATGTTTTATTAATCTAAATTTATATATTACCCCTCACCTTTCCCTTTATTACTCAAATTTTTCTCATTTTTCTAATTTTTATAAAAAAAATTGATAATCAAAATAGTTTAGAGAAAAAGACTAAAATAGGAGTAGAACATAAAAAATGTAAAAAAAAACTCTATGTCTTTATTCTAAAAATAAGAGTTACAATGAAAATAAAATGTCAATCATCAAAGAAAAATAGATTTGATTACGTTATGTGACATTTCTGATATTTAAAATAAAATTTTGTAATATATAAAGTATAATTGCAAATATATAATTTATAATAAATACTGCATAAATAAATTAAGGTGCAATAAAACCACAATACCTTTTTAAAGTTTAACATTTTTATATTTATGCTAAATTTATATTATAATTATTTTCTTTTTAGAAAAATTAGTTTTTTGTATATGAAAAATAAAAATACTTAATAATAACGTGGTGATGATGATGATGATTATCATAATAATATAAATAATAATAATAATAATAATAATGTTGGGTTTGTGGAGGCTTGGGCTTGACTTTTGGCCCGGCCCATGTTACGAAACCCTAGATGCACTCTTCCTATATATATTGCATACTTGTACTTGTACTTGTAATTCGCACCACAAGTGAAATAAGAAAATCCTCCTGTTGCAGCCGTGGATTAGGGAAACCGAATCACGTTAAATTCTTGTGTGTCGTTTGTGTTCCGTTTCTCTCGTTTCTCGCAGATTATTTGTGTGTGTTGTGTGTTTAATTCCCAACAAATAATAATAATAATAATAATAATAATAATAATAATAATAATAATAATAATAATAATAATAATAATAGTTTACAATTAGAATGAGAATACTATAAAATACAAAAAAATAAACTTTTTTAAAATTTTTTAATTCTTTCCCATTTTTTAGAGTTTTTTGAGTTTCTTTCAGTTTCTTCCAGTTCTTCTAGTTCTTTCAGTTTTAGAAATCATCCGGAATAGGACTAAAACATAAAAAAAGTACCAAAATATGAGTTCTATATTTTTATTCCTGAAATAAGAGTTCGCATTATGGTAATGTGCTGGTAATGTGGCATTGTACATGTACACATTACTATACTTTTTGGTAATGTACATGATCATGTTTGGTAATGTAAATGATTTTAGTTCATTTCTTGGGAATAAAAACAGGATAGTCCTATTTTTGGTATATTTTCTATGTTTTACTCATACTTTAATCTTTTTCCTTCCAGTTTTTTATAACATCATGTTCTCTTTTGTCAGTTCTAAAGAATAGACTCTTAATGTGCGTTTATATACTTCCTCCGTCTACAAATAATTACATTCTTCATTGTTCAAAAGTTACAAAAGGTTTTGTTTATTTTTGGGTTTAGATGGATTATTTGAGAAAATATAATAATTTTGTCATTTCTTGTTTTGTAGAACTTTTCACGTAGTTTTTTAAATATATAATTTTTATTTATAATAACTTAGTTTTCCAATATTTAAATAAAATAAATCAAAAAATTGAAAATTCAATTAATTTTGCATAAAGTGTAAAAAAACATTTTAAGAGGGAAGGAGTACTATGTAACATTTGATACCGATATATAGTTGATCATTATTATAGAAAAACTAGTACTTTGACCCGTGCCACGCACGGGATGAAACAAAATTTTTATTGATTTTAAAAAAATTTCATGTTATATTTCTTTCTGGATTAAAGGGTTTTATAACATGATTCCTAATACTATAAAGATATCAACATCAAAATAGAATAAATAATATTTGAGATGGAAATTAAAAGTGTACACGATAAAGTGTTGTTTAAATCCAATTTTTTTGAAAGACTCTATCATGGTATACAAAACATTTTAAGTATAGTTGCAAGAGTTTTATTGTCATCTAGAACTAATATTTTTATTGGTCTTTGTCTTTGTAAATCCAAAATGCATAATACTAACAAAGTATGGTGTTTCTTAAATGTATAACCCGGAGTATTATTTGTTAAAGTTTCGAAGGAGATATTCTTTACTTAATTTGTATAAAGAAACATTACAAATTACTCCCTCCGTCCCCCTAAGATGTTCTCATTTTGACTTTTGGTGGTTTTTAAGGAGAGTTGAAAAAAGGTGAAAGTTTACCATAATACCCTTAATGAAAAATGGGTGGAGTGTATTAAATGAAGTGGGTGAAGTGTAATAAATAAAGTAAGTGGGGGTAGTTGTGGTATTTTAATTGTTAAAAAATGAAATGAGAAGATCTATTGTGGACAAAGAAAAAGGGCTATTGAGAAGATCTATGGGGGACGGAGGGAGTATAAGATTATCCAAATTCATTATTTGAAGTTTAAGGAATTTATTGTTTATTCAAAGACATTACTCCCTACAAAATATAAAATCAAGTAGCTCAGATGACACTAATAAAAAAGATAATTCCAAAGATGATATCCGACATATTAATTAAACTAATTAATTATCAAAGTATATCATGATTCATCCAATAATAATAATAATAATAATAATAATAATAATAATAAGTGAAATTTGCACTAAATAGGACTAAAACATAATGACTTTCCTAATGTAGGATTTAAACTTTTTTATTCTGTAAATAAGACTTAATAATGACCTAGTGGAAGGAATAATGTCCAGTAATGATGGACATTTAGTTGAATAATGACTACTTCATAATGACCAAAGGTCCTACATTGGGAAATAAAAATATACGGTCCTATATTGAGAAAGTCATTATGTTTTAGTGCTATTTAGGTAAATTTCTCCTACCAAATCATATTTAAGATTATTTCTCTTCGATCTTAACACTTTTCATCCTGACTAACTCATCCCCATCTCCCACATGAAACGGTTTCTCTTGCCCTCTTATCACCGAAGTAAGGCTCCGTTCCGTTCAACTTATTTTTTCTGATCTGATCTGATTCTAATAAGTTCTGATCTGATCTGATCTGATCTGATTGGATCTGATCTGATCTAATCTGGTTGGATCTGATCTGATCTGATTGGATTTGATCTGATCTGATCTGTTTGGATTTGATCTGATCTGGTCTGATTTGATTAATTATAAATTAATTTAAAATTTCAAATCAATAATTTGATTTGACTTTATAATAACGTTTGAAAATTGTAATGATAATTTATATTATAATATAATCAATATTTTTTATTTAATGATTATTTTTTAATAAAATAAAAATAGTTAATTCATATATTAGAATAATCATTCATATTATAATGTAATAATATTTTTTATTTTATGATTATTTTTTTGTGAAATTAGAATATTAATTTAAGATTTTAATAATTACTTCATATATACATTAGAATAAATATTTAATTTAGATATACATTAAAAAGTAATTAAATTTAGATAATCAATATATAGAAGAGATAGTATTTTTATTAAAATATCACATCCTTATAAAAGATCAAATCTTTAGAAACTAAAATTACAAGTAGCAATAAAAATATATTTTAAAAGTAGAATTAGATTGACATTGTCAATGTATTTTAAAACTAATTTTTCCGATGTCTAATAATTAAGGATTATTTTCTCATTTTTCTATTTAACCTATTTCTAAAGTTTATTCTTTTTCATTTTTAAGAACAACAACAACAACAACAACAATAATAATAATAATAATAATTCTTTATGGGATCTGATTTTAATAAATCCTGATCTGATCTGATTTGATTGGATTTGATCTGATCTGATCTGATTGGATCTGATCTGATCTGATATGATATGATTTTAATAAGAATAAGAAAAAATAAGAAAAAATAAGTTGGGGCCTAAATTAAAATTGATCATCCTAGTTGTGAGTGATGATTGTCTCTAGATTCCACAAAACATCTAATTTAATTCTACAAATTGATGTATAAAATTTATTACATTCATTAGTTAAGTGTTCTGGATTGTATTGCAAGTATATATATAAGTCGCACATAGTATTATATGTTTGGTCGAAAATAAAGTAGACATCAAATTTATGGCAAGACCCCTGAGCCAATTCTCATACGTTACTCAATAAAGAATGACCTTAAAATTGTTTTATAATTCCTTTAAATCAACTCACACGGTGAGGGTTCTCACAATTCTTGCATAAAGTGTAAAAAACATTTTAGGAGGGAAGGAGTACTATGTAACATTTGATACCGATATATAGTTGATCATTATTATAGAAAAATAGGGAGAAAAAATTAACTCTAGGATATGAAACTATAAGTAGTAAATATTACTTGGTATTAAAAAATGACAATACTTTTATAGATATAAAATATTAATATTTGTATTGAGAATAATAATAAATAATGCTCAATTTTTACTTTTGAATTATTTTGAAATGACGTACATTTTTAAAAATTTCAATAATATCTTAGTATTTCTCTCTGCTTATAAGCTGGTCAAAACTGCTTATGAGCTATTTTTAATTTTAAAAGTCAGCCGATGACGTATTTCTCTATGCATATAAGCTTACTACAAGAAATGGCCTGAATTGCAACGGCAAAATCCGTTGCAATATTCATAGTATTCCTTGCTGATGGCCAATTGCAATGAACATTTTGTTGCACATCTGCCGTTGCAAAAACCATTGTTGCAGATTCCTGTTTGCAACGGACATTCCGTTGCATTAGCATTGCATCGGAGAATTGCAACAGAAACTGTCGTTGCAAGTATTTGCTACGGGAATTTGCAATGAAAATGACATTGCTAACAGCTGCTACAGAATTCTTGTTGCAACGTAATGCAACGAAATTTTGCAACTTCATTTCTGTTGCATAATATTGCAACGAAAAATTGCAACTGAAATGCCATTGCTAAAGATTGCAACGGAATTTCTGTTGCAACGTGATGCAACCGAAATTTGCAACTCCTTTTCCGTTGCAGAATATTGCAACGGGAAAATGCAACAGAAATTCAATTGCAATATTTGCTACAAAAAATCTTCATGCGCAACTGCAACAAACTATTCCATTGCATAAGTTGAAAACAACCAACGCAAATCGTACTACGTTCATCCTCAGTTTTACGCAAGATTAACCATCAAATGTAACAAGTATACTCAAATTAAACATAATAAAACACATATTTATTCCACAAGATAAGAGTTTCAATTCAATATTTGTCATATTCTAAAATAAGACTTAATGTACTCGTCACATAAAAAAATGTCTATTGTTTCCATTTAAAAAATTAAACCATTACACTAACATTGAGGTGCACTTCTGTCACCGTCTCCTCTGTCCTCTCTACGGGGCAAGCGATCTCCAAACAATCTATGCATCTCTATGCATCTCTTCCCTGATCGTTTGGGCAATAGGTTCACGGAGCATCTGGATAATATCTCCCTTGAGAGATTCTACGATAGACGGTTGAGAGGCAGCATATGATTCAGCATCAGAACTCATACTCATACGACGGCGCGTGGAAGTCCATTTTTCATGACGCATGGTCCTTGACATCTTGCCTACACCAAAGACACGTTTTTTAGGATCATGCTCATCACCGCTCCAATCCTATATGCAAATCAAGAAATACATGTTAATTTAAAATATGTCTAATGAATACTCTGAAATCAACTTCTAAGCAATTTTTAATTTTAATAATTAGAGTCATGCATGTATTATACAATTCATTTAAAAGGAGTATCTCAGTATAAGTAGCATACCTTACAATCATTCTAGGTGGCATAACTTTAAACTATATATGGGTAGTTAACAATGATAAATAGAGACTAAATCAAAATTGACAAGCAAAAATTGCCAATAATCAAACAAAAATCAAGCAATAATGTTCATATATTAAGCAATTATCAAGTATATAGAAGAAAAATGGATTGATTGCCAACAATCATTAACACTCGAATGGTAGATTAATTTATAAAAAAA
Organism: Cuscuta campestris; assembly: GCA_900332095.2. Taxonomy (NCBI): domain Eukaryota; kingdom Viridiplantae; phylum Streptophyta; class Magnoliopsida; order Solanales; family Convolvulaceae; genus Cuscuta; species Cuscuta campestris. The sequence goes on along the minus strand of OOIL02000571.1, from coordinate 455,150 downwards.
TTTATTTAGAAAAAAAAATCTCGTTTGCTCCAAGTCAATCTCGAACTCTTTACCAAGTACAATTTATTCAAATAGGAGTGAGTACTTGCATGTTAGTTTGAGCTCAATTAGTTACACACACCTCAGGCCAAACCTTATCAGACCAATACTACAAATCTGTCAAATTAATACTTCGAACGTACTTTACAAGCATAGAAGATAAAAACAAAAGAATGCTTGTATGGAGTACCTCACAGAAAATACTACCTCAACTCATAACTCAATTCAAAAGCATATGAACATAAAACTAGAATTTTCTTACACTTAATAAAAGTAATCTTAACTTCAAAAAGCAATTAACTAACAAACCCATCCAGAGGTTTAATCAATGTAATGAATTTAGGAGAAAACATATACAAATCCAGAGTTCATGAACACACAGTTAAACTACCCTTACTTTCATAATTTCTTCTCCACTTTTCAACTATGAAGCGATGAAGCGATGATGGATAGAGATTTGCAGCCTTAGATAAGCTCGGCCTGATTCACCGTACTAAGGTCATCGAGAATGCACTCACGCCTCACATGGCCTGATTCCTAACAAATCCTATTGGTGATTAAGTATTCAATTCAGTACCGATCAGCCTACAACACTAGGTGACCTATGTATCGATCAATCTATAAGTCACAATTCACAATCAATCACCAATAAGCTTTGTCCAATTCATGTCACAACTCAAGAAGAACAACATATCAAGTAGCGGCCTATCGAGGACTTATTAGCCCTCCGATTACCGTCATGCATATTCACAATAATATAATGAAATTACAATTGATTCAAATTGCCTAACCATGACAAATNCCCCCCCCCCCCCCCAGAACAATATTCCACCGTCCATCACTGCCCAAACGTCAAACCAGGCCAGACGCACTGCACAAACTCAGCCAGCTTGCTGCCCAACAATATTCTCGTTTGCTGCACAAATTACCTATAAGCTACTTATAAGAAAAAAAGAAGTAAGTCTTATCAGCTTTTTTAAGTTAAATTTTTTGTTTCTTCATTTCCATTAGATTATTTACAAAACTATCTCTCACTATTTAAAAATATCCCAAAAGATTTGTCCATCATTTAAGTCATTTTTATTGAATAATGGAAAGAATTGTATTACTTAAGGAGTAAAGAATATAAGGTAGAGTATATATAAAGAGGGAATACAATCTCAACTAGAACTAGGAAACAATCATGAAAATTTTTAAAAATACAAAGTGTACCACAATTAGGATTGACCATATATAATTAGTTGCCTGAATGCCGTGTCACGTACGGAAGCTTGCAGAAAAGAGATCGAAAACGTGGCTTCGGCATCGGCTTGCCCGTAAATCAGCAAACTAGTCTTCAGAGAGAACACTAGATACACTCATAGAACCAGGAATAACTTCTTCCCTAACAAATTGACAATCTGTACCTAAATGCTTCATACGTTTGTGGAACACCGGATTCTTTGTGAGATAAATAGCAGATTGCTTGTCACAAAACAAGTGTGGAGGATAAACTTGTAAACGGAGATCATTCAGAAATTACGTGAGTGCGATTTAAGGACACAGAAGAAATGGGAGGGAAGAGAGGTAAAATACCAAACAAAGATTAGGGTGGTGGGGAGGGTGTGGATACCGAGTAGGGAAACTCATGTTCATTGAACCGAACATGACAAGACACATAGACTCGACTAGTTGACATGTCATAACAACGATATCCTTTGGATAACTGGACATACCCAAGAAGGACACAATGTTTGGAACGTGGTTGTAACTTATGGTCTATTTCATGTCTTAGATAAGGCTAGGCAAGACACCTGAAGACACGAAGATGAGACTGGGTAGGACGTGTGTGATACAAAATCTCAAAGGGAGACTTATTTTGCAGATATTGTTTGGGCGTATGATTAATAAGGTAACTCGTTGTAGCCAAGGCTTAAACCCAAAAGGTAGCTGGAAGAGACAAGTGTAGAGAAGGGTGACCGTAGTTTCAATAAGATGGTGATGCTTACACTCAGCTACCCCATTATGTTTAGGTGTATATGGGCAAGACATATGGTGAAGGACCACCAAATGTTGTAAAAAGAGACCAAACTGACGATTCACATTTTCGCGACCATTATCAATTTGGAAAATTTTTATGTTTGTGCTGAATTGACTTGTGATCATAGAATGAAAATTGTGAAAAACATGGAAAGCATCAGATTTTTTATTAAGATGGTACAACCAACAAAATTATGTAAAATCATCCACAAAATTAATGTGAAATTGATAACCACCAAATGAAGGAATAGATGTAGGACCCCAAACATCAAAATGTATTAATTGGTAATAACAGAAGTAGATGACGGAAAAGGTAATTTATGAGACTTTGACGTGGAACAAGAATCACACTGAAAAACATCAAACTCTGGATTGACCCTTAAGTGAGTAAAAAACAATTTTGTAACTTGAAACAATGGATGACCATACCTACAGTGCACTGATGAGATGTTGCCTTTACGAAGTTACCCCCTCACATGAGCCTTTGTATATAACTTTGTAGGTAGGATTTTCCAGGATCATAAATTCTTTAGACTTAAAAGACTAGAACAATTATTGTTAGTGGTAAATTGGTGAACGAATAAGAGATGGGTTTGTATGTTAGGAACATGAAAGAGATTAGAGAGGGTAAAGATGTCAGAAGGAGTAGAGACTTGACATGAGCCTACATAGGATATGGGAAGAGATTGCCCCCAGCCGTAGAGACAAAGTTTGAGCCGTGATATGAAGTATGACTATACATCCTTGATAAATCAGAAGTCAAGTGCTAGAAAAATCTTCATCATAATGATTCCAGCACTGTCCTGCACCATGATTAAATCTCCAACAAATTTGGCGCAAAAGAGATCCACCACGCGATAGTCCACGCCCTCGGCCGTTAGTACGGTTTTGCGAGAATCGACCTCCACCACTGGCGCACCCTCAGCCGCCATTACCTCAGCCTCCTCCACGGCTACTAGGGAACCGACCACGATCCCGACCCCGTTGATTTTCCTCACGACCAGGTGCAGCATATATGGTCGTGTGTACTGCATTATACATGATTGAAGAACTCAGGTGCAACTTTTTCTCTATATGAATATTAAGTTCTTCAGGCAATAGAGAAGAGGAAACCTTGTTAAAGGTGAGATTAGCAATATTCGTTTCAATATTTTCTTTAATTGAGGCATATTTCGAGGGCAAGCCATGCAAAACACTAAGAATAATATCATGTTTTGGTACTGGTTCACGTGCAAGAGTGAGAGGCGTAACAATACAAAGTGCAGCATCAAGATAAGCTTGCATGGTAGATTGATCCTTCCTAAGACTGTGATGTTGTTCTTTGAGCTGAAATATATGAGTTCGGGACAAAGAGTTATCCTCTGATGTAAGTGACTCCAGATTTCAGCAGCAGTAGAAAAGAGATGGACGAAATTCTGGATTGTTGGTGAGAAGAGGGCAAGGAGAGATGCACGAAGTTGAGCATCAATAATAATCCACTATTCATATGTCGGATTTGGTTTCATGACCGATTATTTATCAGCACTCACCAGTGCTTTCTCATCTAAAATCAGCATCGGTGGGGGTTTTTTAGTGCCATCAACATAACCTAATTGTCGATGTTCCTCAAGCGTAGCCTTGGCAGTCGACGACTAAGAACGGTAATTGCTGTCTTTCAACTTGACGGGAACAAGAGAGTGCAAGTTGCGGAGAGAAAGTCACGTGCCTCCAGGTAAGGAGTCGAAGTGATCTTTGACAGATCTATTTGTCATGAAAAATGAAGGAACACAAGAATAGAGATACTTCAGCGATGATGATGACAATGTTGGTTAGCAGAAGGACGATGTGGGACGGTCGACGGAAGTAGACGGATGACCAAGCGTGATGGTGTCGATTAAGCCGTGCAGCCGTAGATGAACGACAATTGTAAGGGCGGTGATTAAGCTGTGTGAAAAAAAGGATACCTTGTGATACGATACCATATCGAATAATGGAATCAATTGTATTACTCAAGAAATAAGGAATACAAGATAAAGTATATATAGGGAGGGAATACAATCCCAACTAGAATTAGAAAACAATAATAGAAATTGATTAATAATACAAAGTCTACAACAATTAGTATTAACCATAATTAGTTGTCTAACAATTTTGCTTACACAAAAAACTATTTAACTTATAAGAGTTTTATAACTTAGAAATTACGTGTCAGCAATAAGAGTAAGTCACAACACAAACACCCTATATTGCTTGGCTTATTTTACAAGCGTGTGTTAGTTCATGTTTTTTTGGAGTTTTGTTAATATGGTTCTAAGGTCATATATGAAATGTGGACTTTCTCACAATTATTTCCATGGGCTCATAATTAATTTTTTTCATTATACAAGTTCACTACATATAATCATTTTATGTATCCTCTTGTCGTATTTCGTCACTCTTGTCGTTTATTTTTCTATCCTCCGGGACTTCAGCTACCTTAGGTAGTCGTTGCTGCTCTATTACAGATGATCTTCGTTGTCTCTGGTGTTGGCATTTGGACTTTGGTGGCCGACACTACATCAAAGTTATATTTTAAAGGTGCCTTAGTCATTTATTTTCTCTATTGTTTTATTTTACTGTTAGACATTTAATTCTACATTCTTTTTCGTGGTGAGTTGGAGGAATGTTCCATCCACCTTGACTTCTTTACTTTAAGAATAGCATGCGTTTTAAAAAAATACCTTTATTCTCTAACCTTTTTGTTTACTCATTACAAATTTAGGATTAATAGTAGACAATCTGTGTTAGGAAATTTAGGATTCTTTGAAAGCGTGTATTCTCTTTCATATCAAAATTGTTTGGCAGTTCACACGAATCTTCCAATCGAAAGAAATTTAGAGAGAATTTAAAAAACAAAGTATGTAATGGTTGTGATAATTTTGAACCTTTTAATTTCTTTCAACAAATCATACAGATGTTTTATAGATGCGGGAAATAGAGAACTATAGTTCATCGTTTTGTGCCTCTCTCCAATGTTCGTGTCTATTAAGCAAAATTATTCAAGAGATGTGATTCAGATTTTATTATACCGCTTTGGACCCCGCATGGGCTACCACCCATTGAACCCCTCTTCCGGGAGACCCCGCATGGGCTACCACCCATTGAACCCCTCTTCCGGGAGCGCTGTCCCCAGACCCCCCGCCAAGGGGTCGTTGCCCCTTTGAAACACCCATTAAATATTTAGTGGCAAAACGAGTCTTTTATCATTACAAACTTAACGAAACATGTACTCCGCATCACCAAACTTTTTTGATTATTAATATGATAATGTTGGTAAACTAGTTATTCCAATTTAGACATGCATAAACACAGATACGGGCCAGGTCTGAGGTCAATTGTTTTCCCAAATATCCGGGCGGGCCAAGCCCGCCTATATAAATTGAGCCAAACATCATATCAAACGTGTTCAATGTCTAATCATGAAACCCTTGAGCTTGACGACTTTCCCGTGCGTGGAGTATTTCGCCCATTTAATTATTGAAGACAAATCAAGATTTGTTACAATCTATATTCAAACTATATTCAAAGGATCTTTAGTTAGCACTGTCATCAATGCAAGCAAATTGGCTCTTGATTATTTTTTATATAGAAAAATGGCGGAGTCCAACTTTTATAGTCAAAAAGCAAAATTTCAATAGCTTGTCGGCGTGGAGAAAAAGTCAGACTATTTGGGGGGGCTTGAGTAGGAAACACTTTCCTAATTATGGAATTAATTAACAATATTGCCAAAGCTTACAGAGCATCCAAACGTATTTGGAGGTGTAGGGGAAGATACTCGTGAAGGAAATGATCTTTATATGGAAATGAAAGAATCTGGAGTTATTAATCAACGAAAGCTGGCCAAATCAAAATGAAAGTCGGTTACACCCTAAGAGGAGGGGGGGTGAATTAGGCTGTTTAAAAGTTTTTCGTAAAAATAAAAACTTAGGCGCAAAAAGAATAGCGGAAAAGGAGCAAAAAAATAGGAGCATGACACTAACGATTTTATACTGGTTCGGGAACTCCCTACGTCCAGTACCTCGAGGCTTCTCCTGAAGGATTAAACCTCCACTAACTTGTTTGGCTTCACTAAGAAGACTCAAACGAGGTTTGGCAAACAATCCTTGCCAATAAGCAAATGAGATTTTACACCGGCTATCTCAATCGTTTATAATCAAAGGTTTAAAGACTATCTTCAACCTTACAATGAGGATTTAAAGGCTATCCACACATTTTACAAAACAATGATAAATGGTTGTTGCTTCTCTACAAAAAAAAATTATATGATTGGGTAGGAGAAGAACAAAGTATAAAAACAACAACAATAGCCTATGAGCAAGATATAAGAGATGAAACACAAAAAGCCCTTGGTCTGTGTGTGTTAAAAATATAAAGAGTAAAGATTCATTTCAAAAGGAGTATAAAAAATCAGGAACTTAAAGCTTAAAGAAGTCAAGACGTTGTTTTGAAATGTGTTAGCTAATTTGGGAGTTTACAAGAGGGGGAGGCGTTAGTTCTTCAAGTACTTGTTGATGCTATTTTACGAGATTATGGGTTTTACGGGGTGGATTGAGTGAGTAGACTGTAACTTGATAGGGGCTTGATCACCGCCTTAGGTGAGAGGTGGCATCCTGGGAGTCACGCCTTCCATCTCCCATTTGGAAAGGTCGGTATCACTTTACAAAATGCTCAGATTATACTTGCACTACGTCAAAAACAGATGTTGACAACTGTTTCTTTTAGTAGTCTCTCGGTGCTGATTTCAGTGGTCTTCCAAGCAGCTGTCTGATATATTTACAGACTATTGTTTAAAAACAATTGTGTAAAATTGTTGACGACACCTGTTTTGTAATGTTTTAGAGTACCACTTTTTAGTGTTGTCCTAGTATGAGTAAAACATCTGTGTTTTAGAGTTAAAGAGAACTGTGATTTTTTGTTGTCTATCTATAATGAATACTACTGTTGTTTTTAACTTCAGACTTCTAACTCGTGGTGTTGTTGTTCAACAATATAGACATCTACTTTAAAAAGTAATTGAAAGATATATCAGACTGCTGCTCGGAAGACTACTAAACAAAAATAGCATGAGACAACTGTTATCTTTTGTTGTATTTCTAGAATATGGACTACTAACATTATTCGTATTCAAAGTACTGTTTGTTTTAGTTGTATATTGATTATTAACACAACAGTGTTTTGTAGTTTTCCGTGAAATATTCAAACTATCTTTCATGACAGTAGTTACATTGTTTATCAGATAGCTACTCTAAAGATTACTAAAAAAAATTTGCTTCAAACAACTATTATTTCACGTTGTATTTTAAAAATATGAACTACTATTTCTGTAGTATTTCAACAACTGTTTGTTTTGATTGTCTAAATGTTATTAACACTACGGGTTTGTGTAGTTGTACATACACTTTTCAAACTATTAGTTTGAATGGTAGTTGAATTTTTTATTAGACAACAGTAATTTTGTGTTGATTACCAAATAAATATAAATTCAAAAAATACAATATACTTGGTCCGTCCCTGAGTATTTGTCCACTTTTGACGTTTGGAACTGTTCATCTAAGCACTTTGACTCATCAAATTCTCTCAATGTGTAAGCCTAAAAATAGTCATGTGTAATCTTGTTTGATTCGTCTTAACATATAGATTATTAATATATAATTTTTATAATTTTTTAATATACAAATTACAAGATAAAATGGATTAAAGAAGCGCATTGGATGATGTGCCAAAATGAAAGTGGACAAACACTTGGGGACGGAGGGAGTATTGAACAATATATAAATTCATACATTTAAAATATTATTAACATGTAATAATTTAATATTTACATCATCATCCTTACAATTTACATATTTTACATGCATGCCTCTTCAGTCCATCTTATTCCTATGATATAGGTTGTTGCTCCTACAAAGGAACAAGTGAGGAACCCAATCCTTGAGAATCTTCGTGGATTGAACTTGAATCTTCGTGGATTGAACATGAATCTCCCACATGTCAGCACAAACCCAATAATGGAAGAGAAACATAGCAGAAAGTAGCACACGCCAAGCCCAAGACAGTCCTCAACAGAACAAAAACAATAACAAAGAACATGAACACGAGACAAATAATATCAAGGAATTCAAACTGTGCAGAGTTAATAATATAAGGTCTCTGTTGTACAAACTGATCCCAATTCTCTCATGAAACCGTCTTTTCCAAGTTTCCCATCCTGCAAAATAGACAAATAGAATATTTTATGCAATACAAAAAAGAGATTTAATTCCCGGACAGTGCAACTGCCAAAAAAGTGTTCCCGATCAGTGCATGTCAGGAAATTTTGAATTCAAACGGTTCTTGATGTACCGTTTTGTGTAAACATTAATTTCAAACGGTAGATGGAGTACCGTTCGAAAAAAAACCCCTTTTAAATATAGGAAGCCAAACCAAAAGAGGGAAGAGGAAGATACTAGATCCAATCAAAACCAAATCAGGAGGAGAAGAAGGCCGCCGCTCGTCGGGAAAAACCAGTTCCAGCCGCCGCTCGTCGGGATATTCAAACGGTAGATAGTCTACCGTTTCGAACTCCGGCCGCCGCTCGCCGGAGAAGAAGGCCACCGCCGATTTGGCACTTGCTCCTCTCTTAAGGTAAACACTCTACTATTTTTGCAATTTTAATTCTATAGAATTTTGTTATTATATCTTCAATTTTACATTCTATTTATTTATATTAAATTTAAATTGTTATGTCTATAGTTCCATGTAGTTCCATGCTGTAGATGTAGAAATTTCTACATATTTTTATAGGAAAAATTAAAGTGATCATATTTTAGATCTGCTTGAATCACCTTCAATTTTGAATCACCGTTAGATATAATTTTATTTTTAAGATAATCATATATGTTGTAGAAAAATGGATTTGCAAAGAACACAAGTTCATCCAGGACCAATTGAGAGAGACGTACTAGTTTTAGGAGTTGGTGAACACCGTTGTGATAAGGTGTGGCAAGATCGAGAATTTGCGGACATCCCATTGAAGTGCGTTAAGTTTTTCGGTAGCTTGAATGAAGGGTTGGGGGTGGATCGTCATGAACGGGTTATTGAGATTTTGCAAAATTATGGGTTTTATGGGGTCGAAAGAATTTCAAAGTTACAAATTGACTGGGCTCTGATTACTGCCTTAGTCGAGAGGTGGCGGCCCGAGACCCATGCATTTCATCTTCCTTTTGGTGAAGTTGGGATCACACTACAGGATGTTGAAGTCCTTCTTGGTCTCCCCGTGGATGGCACTCCTGTGATTGGTTCGGTCGAAAGGTCAAAAGAGAATTGGGTGCAAATGTGTGAGGATATGATGGGGTTTAGGCCTGATTTGGAGGACGTTAGCAAGACACAAATCAAAATGAATGCGATTAAACTCATTACAGTGGATAACCATAGCAGTGATATGGACTTTATGCATCATGCCCGGGCTCTCATGCTGAAGATTATGGGAGGAGCTTTATTTACGAGCACAACAGGTAATAAGGTGAACCTATGCTTGTTGGAGTTGCTCGTGGGCACAGCCCAGGAGGTTCGTAGTCGGGCCATTGGCGCAGCCGTACTAGCATGTCTTTACCGCAATATGTGTCAAGGAGCTCTTGTTAACACTGCACAAATTGGGGGGCCACTTGTTCTACTACAAATTTGGGCTTGGGAGCACATTCCGATGTGTAGACCACAGGTTCTACTACACCCGGATGCCATCGTTGGAGCACCTTTCGGTGTCAGGTAATGTATTTCGTACATTCTAATTAACATTATTTATTATAGATGGTTGTGTAGTATTTAAAAATTTTATTGTAGATGGGTATGCAATCACCATTGGATACATTCATCCGCCCATTCAATTTAGGCATACCGAGACCAGCTTGACAGGCTACAGGAGAATGAGGTACATATACTTCAAAACTCATATTATTCCAATGTATTTTTTGTTATATGTATTACTTACTGCTTATGTATGTGTCTAGTTCATTTGGGCGCCTTACCCGGGACTTCGCTATTTACACCCACACTGTTATGCCGGGTTTGAAGTATGGTGCGCACGTGTTCCATTGATATACACGTATATACACGTGTTCCATTGATATCCAGAAAGGTTCTGTCGGCAGCTAGGTGGGCTCCAGGATATTCCCCAGGTTGTGGAGTATGATCGTCCTTTGCACGTTGTGAGATCCAACACTGGGCGGATGGCTTCTTCACAGAGACATTTTATATCAGAGTGGGATGCACGACATGAACGCATAGTGGCGTTTGACCTCTTCCATACAGGATTTACCCAGGAATATCGAGAGTGGTATTATTTGCACGGCAGGCGTCTTATTGCAAATCCAGCGCATCGTGTTAATGTTGTGCCTGGATACGTTCCGATTAGTCCAGACGTGCAACGCTTGGTACGTATTATACGCTCTTACTTACTCAAAGTCTTGTTTATAATATTTATATATTTTATACTATATTGCAGTTGTTTGGTATCTTGGACATTGCTCGACATACAGATATTGATAATCTTGACGAAGTTGCGGATCCATACACACTTTTGCAAGCCGTGCATGAGCGGGCTGTAGAGACCATCCGAGAAGCTGGGTATGGCCAGATGCTTTCTCACCCAGTCCAGGTTCCATACCCCGGATGTCCCCCATGCTTCACCATCATTATATACACCTACTATCCTACAACCACCATTTGGGGATGGGACGTCCTCTTCACACGCTCCACCACCCAGAGTTCCGCCAAATATCCTATTTGAAGACTTTTTTTCGCAGTTGACTCAAGAGAATGAGATACAAGATCCTATTGACCAAAGTACACCATTGGTTCATCGTCGGCCACAACGAAAAATACGTGGTAAGCGGTGCGGTACGGGAAGTCACTTCATAGTTCCAGGACATTCACTCGACAATGACTCGGACTCGTAGACATAATTTAGATTATCATTTTAATAATTATGTTAGATTTTAAAAATAATTATTTATGTTTTGCATTGAATACTTTTTCACTTTATTATTATTTACTTCCTCTGTCCGTGAGTATTATTTACTTTCTCTGTCTCGGAAGTAGTAGTTATTTTCTAACCATAGTGTGCACTATTTTATAAACCTAAATTTTTTTATTCTTTAAACAAAGAAATTTTATTCGTTAATCCGTAATTTGTAATCAAATTGGGAACAGGTGGAGTAATTTACAATTTTTTAAAAACAACAAAAATGAATATAAGAATTTTGCATTTCAAACGGTAGTTTGACTACCGTTTGAAAAATAAATACTTCAAACGGTACTTAGAGTACCGTCTGGAATCATGTCAGGCTGCTACCCCTTTGTCAGAACCCCCTTCACTAGTTGGGAATGAATTTTTAAAATATGCACTGATCGGGAAATCACCCCAAAAAAGAAGCAGAAGTATGCCAACGACTAGTAACTCTACTCTACTTATTAGTTACATTTACTCCTCTGCGACATTTGAGTTTGGTCAAGGGAAAGTGATGAAAAAGGGAGTAGTCCTCAGTTATATTTGACTGGATAAATTGAAAAACCTAAACTATCATTACCTTCCATGAGCAATACAGGGTTTGCAACTCATGCAGCTTTGCAAGAGGAAGAGTGCTTCTCAACTTTGTAATCAACTTTAGATAAAATCCACGTGCATCGTTTGGAGCACATTTTCATATACGCAGAAGTTATTTTGCCTATAAAATCGTTGGGATTTAAGTGAGAATGAACCAAAGATTATTAATGCAAGAACACAATAAAAGACTAAAAAGGAAAAACTGCATTGCCAATATTTCAAAACAACATACCAATAACTCACCCTATTTACAATTAACAAACGGAACTTCAAAACAACCTTTTGCCACACCCCATATCTCGGATGTGTTTTTTTTTCAAGTCACTAAGGGTGAAGATCTATTACTTCTGCTGCTACTGCTGATTTTTCAAGTCACAGCAAAACCCAGACCCATACATGCATAGTGGTACACACCCAGACCCATACAAGGTTCAGAGCAAGAACAACCATAGTACCATTCATCCAAGAAATCAGAGAAGCAAACAAAGTTTGTTCAAACGCCATTTCAAGGTCAACACAAACAACTCTTGAACAGAACAAACGAAACTCCATAGAATTAATCAAAGAACAAGCATGAAGAAGTAAAAAAAGATGTCCAATGTCCCGAGATGAACAGTGAATTTGTAATCACCATAGATCCTCAAATCGATTGAAAAATCAATTGGATAAGGAATACACATTCATACCTTGAAAGGGAGCTCAAAACACTCTGAAATTCAGAGATTTAGCCTTCAAAACACTCCGAAATTCGTCACCGTAGTTCAATTGCAGGATCTTTGTGTCGCTGCGGGGCTGAGAATCGGGTTGGATTTCGCCGGAAGGAGACGGAGGAATCGCCGGAGCTTCGTCTCCGTGGACCCAGTCAACCCGCCGTGGGTGTCTCTTTGGCCAGCGCTGGTTAATCTCTGGTTCCCGATCAAAGAACGGTGAAAGAGAAAAGGGGTTGGCGGCGTCTGGATCTGAGAAGGAGTCGGGACAGAGGCGCGTTGGGAGTATTTATGTTATTAGGGTTTATAAAAAAAAAATTTAAAATAACGTGTCTGAGTAAAAACACACTTTTCGGGTCAACTTGCTCCGAATTGAGACCTGTTTGCACCATTGGATTCGATTCGTCGATCCCTACCCAACGATATAACTTTTATTATCATTCGACAAATATTTACCGGTTTCTCCTAGTTTGTATTAATTCTATCATTTAATTAGTACCGATCATTCCTTTAATTAAAACCTTTACAAATAGAGTCAAATTAGTCTCACTAGCATCACTCCCGTGCGTTGCACGGGTCATACTTATATTACTAAATTAAGATCATTTTTGAAGGATATAATTTCTTATCTAATACTCCCTCTATCCCTGAAACATCTTCTCCTTTCATTTTTTCTTTGTCCCACAAACTCCTTCCTTTTTCTATTAAAAAACTACTTTTACTCCTTACTTTTTCATACCCTACATATCACATCATACCTTTTTACTAATAATCTATCTATCACATCTTACTTTTATCATTCACATCAAGGGTATTTTTGGAAAGTTAACACCAAAATATCCCTCCCTTAATTTTTCAAAAAGTCAATAAGGGAACTTCTTTCGGGACGGAGGGAGTAGAATATAAAAATTTTATTATTTTAAGGTACAAAAGTTAATTGTTTTACAAATAACGAAAGACTTCTTTACAAAGTAATTTATGATTTAATTATTATTTCTATATTCAACACTTACCATATGTGCCACCATTTCTATGTATTACTTGACATTTTTTTATATTTAATTTCTTTTATTGTTTTTTATTTTGATTTTTTTAATTGTGCTTCCTTAAATGCATAAACTTATATATTTAAATTTCTTTATAAAATATTTCGCACCGAATCTCTAAATGGAAACATAATTAAACTGAAAGCTTATTTTCTTTACATAATCACACCGTAATAAATTAATAATGATTAAATATGGTAATATTAAGCTTGGCCATGTTCTCTAAATGGAAACATTTTTAAATTGAAAGCTTCTTAGATTAGAATTATTAGACGATAATAATGACTAAGTACGGTAATTTTATTACACAGTATATTATTATCATTCTTCTTACATGGTAATAAATTAATAATGATTAAATACAGCAATATTATTACACAATATATTAATATTATTATTCTTGTTACACGGTAATACATGATCTATTCTTATTACACGGTGATTTATGATTTAATTATCATTTATTTATTCAACACTTACTATATGTACCACCATTTTTATGTATTACTTTGACATTTCTTTTAGATTTGATTTCTTTCCAAAGAGGAAACAAATGGTTTGTATGATTAAAATGGTTTGTTTCTAAAATGGAAAAGGAAACAAATAGTTTGTATGATTAAAATGATTTGTTTCTTAATTGGAAATTACATAAATTACGAAACTGTAAATTTAATGCATTGATTAAAAAATTTACACCTTAACGTGATTATTACCTTTTATGGACAAATATTATTTTTAGTTGAATGGTAATCATTTTTTTTATTATATCAATTCCAATTTTATAAAAAAGTTCGGTATTAGAAAAGAAGTTTATATAAATAATATTTTTTATATTTTGTTTCCTTTCTAGAAATATATTAGGCATGCGAAACTTCTTTTAATTTATCATTCTAAATAAGAATAGAGTAATTAAGTAATTATGCATGCAAAATTATTCTAAAAAAAAACAGCGTAGATCTTGTTTGCGAAATTAGTCCCTTCCTTTTTTATCAGAATTAAGTAATTATGCCGTTGATCTAATTAGATCGAATCAGACCAAAATAGATCTAATCAGATCGAATCAAATTCAAATCCAATAAGACCAAATTAAATCTTGAAAGAAGTTGTATTCACTTGTGTAGGTTGTATCCTATTTGCCTCATATAATCTTTAAATGTATCAGATCGGACCTAATTAGATCGAATCAGACCAAAAAAGATATAATTGAATCAAATCAATTCAAATCCAATGTGATCACATCAAAATTATTCAAAGAAAATCTTTTGAGTTGTATAGGTTGTGTCCTATTTGCCTGGTCTAATCTTTAAACGTATTTTATTGAACCTAATTAGATAGAATTAGACCAAAATAGATCTAATCGCATCGAATCAAATTCAAATCCAATAAGATCATATCAAATCTTCAAAAAGATCTATTTACTTGTATATGTTGTGTCCTATTTCCTTAATCTAATCTTTACATGCATCGGATCGTACCTAATTAGATCAAATCAGACAAAAAACAGATCTAATCGGATCAAATCAAATCCAAAACCAATAAGATCAGATCAAATCTTCCAAGAAAATCTAAACTTTTATATAGGTTGTGTCCTATTTTCCTGATGTAATCTTTAAAAGGATCAGATCGGACCTAATTAAGTTGAATTGAACCAAAACAGGTCTAATCTGATCAAATGAAATTCGAATATAATAAGATCAGATCAAACTTTCAAAGAAGATCTATTTACTTGTATAAGTTGTGTCCTAATTGCGTGATATAATCTTTAAATGCATCAGATCGGACCTAATTAGATCAAATAATACCAAAAGCAATTTAATCGGATCAATTCAAATTCAAATCTAACAAAATCAGATCAAATCTTTAAAAGGATCTATTTAACAAAAAAATGTACAACTAATTTATTACTCTGTATTTTATTATTATTGTGGTAATGGTTTGGTATTTTGACTATTTATTTCTTAGAAACCCATCTTGTACTATCATGAAAACAGTTCGGTTTGATTCGGGATATAATTTGTTAGAACCATTTGAAAACTCACTTTTTGGTTTGGTACATTATCGTTCCAGTTCTAAACAATATCCAACGGGTATTTTTGCATACCCCTAATTGAAAGTGGTACATAAGAGTGAGAAAATTTATGGATCAAAAAATGTTTTTGTTTCAAAAATCAAATTGCTGATTCTAAAAATTTTCAAGTTCATCTCAAATTTTATAATCCATCTAGATTTTTCATTGCCCTCCTAATATGTGACCCCAATTTCGCAATTAGTTCTATGGAGTAGTTCAGAATATCTCTAATTTCCGTATCTTCTTCAAAATCACAACCATCGCGAATGAACAGTAAATTGGGTTGTCCATTGCCGATTACCCATACTCCACTGATTTGAGCTCGTTCAATCAGATTTTTGGATATTTGGATTCTCCTTCAGCAGGCGAATCCATACCAGACTTCATCTTGCAGAATTTCGAAGAGAATTTTGAAGAATCGAAGGTCAAAGCCGGGTCTGCCATTGTTCATTCGCGATTTTGTCATTGTGATTCACATCGATCCAGAAATTTTTGATGGCTATACTTCCGAGATTCTAAGCGATTTGAGGGACTCTTTCAAGGTATGTTGATGGATTCCAAATCCATTTGGATTTTGTTACGATTTGGGCTGCGATTTTACTGTTTTGACATAGCGCTGGATGACGAATTGCACCAGGTCTTTGAATACCTTTTGTCTAAGTTTTTAGTGAATCTTAATCGTGCTTTGAAGGCCTTCTTGTTGTTTTTTTGGATGTTTGTGATGATACGTTTTCCATGTCCATTTTGTGCCTCTGGTGTTTTAAGGAATTTGAACTACGTCCCAAATTTCCTTGACTCCGTTTTGGGTATGTTTTAGAAGAGGCATTGGAATTCTGTTTCGTTTCCCACTCTTTGTTTTTAAGTAGTGTTTCATAAATTCAGACATGTTTTTTTAATTTAATCCATGTCGAGGTATGTTTGTGCTTTGTGGTTGTGCTCAGTATGATAGGAAATAGAGAAACTTGCACTTTTTGTCTGATTGAACTCATTTTTTTTGTTTTGGATCAAGGAGTCTCATAGTGGTTTTTGTTTGGAAGCATTTGTATGTGTTAAGTGTTTAGTTGTAGTTTTGCTTAGGAAGTTAGTGTTTTTTTGGGATTGTTTACTTGGACAGTGGGCTGCATAAGAAGATAACTGTCTTTGGTTTTTGCTTGGCTTCTGTTTTGCAGTCCCAACTCCTTTTTGTTAAATTGGGAGTGCAGCAAATCAATAGGCTACATTTGAAGCTTCAGGTTGGAATCCTTGAAGGGTCACACATAAGTGTTTTCGGAAAAAGAGGCAAAAGTCGACTGTTGTTATAGCAGAGGAATGAGGGTAAGCACCAATTGTTTATTGTACTATGAACTTCACAAATGACACTTTTACATTTTCATATATTACTTCTTTTGAGAATTTTGTTATATTGAATCAATTATTTCATGGGTAGAATTACAGGAAAACGACAAGATGAAAAACTGGTGACACATTATTATTTTGAAATGCTCTAAAAGTGCAAATTATTTGTATCAACTAGATAGTTTAACTTTGAGATATTTTGTTAACATATATAATAGTATTATTATACTATTTGAGGTATTTTCTTAGTCTATTAGCTCAATGGTAGAGCGTCGTGTGCAAAAGTGCACGGAGATGTGGGTTCGATTCCCATATAGGCTCTTTTATGAATTTAAAATATTTAAAAATGGCAGTATTTGATGTATGTCTGGCATTTTAAAAACACTTACAAATGCGGCAAAACCACACATTAACCAATCGCCGCACTAATCCAAAGTGTGGCAAAAATTTCCCCATAGAGCCAGTCGCCACACTTACCTCATATGCGGTAAAAAGTCTCCACCGCACTTATATGTGTGGCTAATAACAATTTTAAGTGTGGTAAAATGCCTTTTTTCTTGTAGTGTTGGTTTTATGATGTGAGATTAATTGATTATAAGGGTTCCCAATTCTCTTTGTGTGTAGCGGGACAGTTTCCAGCCTGTCCATGTACTTTTTCTTTTGTTTCAATAGAAGTGTTTATTTTTTCATGTCCATATAATTGTTTGGAACAACGGTTATTTGATTGTTGTATAAATTTGGCCCGAAAGTATGAATGTAAAGTTAGAGAGCGTAAACATTTTCATTTTAAAAAGATTACCGTTTCTCCGAACTTTTAAAATAGTTTTAGGCTTAAGAGCTAGACTACTATTTAAAACGAGTATTCTTAACTTTTAAAATAGTTCTAGGCTTAATATGCACAATTCTCTTAAAAATAGTTTTCTTTACTTATTATAGATAACCGTGAAAAAAAACAGTGTGAGACACACTACTTGTAATACATTACTATTTCTTATAAGTTTAAAAACAGTTATACACTGGGAAACTAGACTTCTGTTAGGAAATAGTAGTCTTAACTAATTATTGACAACTGTGGCAATAAAAACTGTATTTTTTTACGAAACCGACTACTAATAATAGATGACCGTTTCTCACAACTTCAAAAACAGTTCTACCCATAATTCATGGACTATTGTTACAAAAGAGTCTTCTGTTCCTATTATAAACAACAGTGGCAAAAAAACCATATGAAACAGACAACTAACAATAGATAACTGTTTCTAATAAGTTTAAAAACAGTTCTAGATTAAAAACCCAGACTATTGTTTAAATAGAGTATTCTTAACTTGTTATTGACAACTGTTGTAAGAAAAACTGTATTTTGAAATGAGACAGACAACTAATGATACATTACCGTTTCTCGAAACTTTAAAAATAGTTTTAAAGCATAGCAGCTAGACTACCGTTCTATTGCCAAGAAAAACTTACAGTAGTCTGTTTTTTTCCAACTACTGTGTTTGCATAAACAGTAGTTAATTAACAGGCATCTGATGCTGTTTTTGGCGTAGTGTTGGTTTTCTTGTCGATGGTACCCCTTTGCTTTGTATCGTTACTACTAGGACAAAAGCGGAGTAGGTGCAGCTATTCGAGATTTTCAGGGGCTTTAGACCTGCTCTTGAGGATCTGACTACGTCGCAGAATAAAATGTCTGCAATTGTGATGAATGTTTTGAATGATGCTAACACTAAGGTAGAGGTTAGGCATCACACACTAGCCATGATGCTAAAGATGATGGGTGGGTGATTGTTTGTAGTTGATAGGAAGTAAGGTCAACCTGTATTTTTTGTGTTGCTTCGTGGCACTGCACAATAGGTGTGTAGCCATGATGTTGGTGCAACCGTATTAGCTTTCCTTTACCGTAGCATGTGTCGTGTATGTATGGCGCACATGGCACAAACTGGAGGATGCCTCGTTCTACCACGAATATGGGCTTGGGAGCGTATCTCTATTGGCACACTTCCGTTACAAGATCTTGGTGACACCCTGTTGGGAAAAATATTATAGATTTTGATGATGATGTATTTAGATTGTAATAGGGACTTTAGGTCTCCCCCAATATTCAATGTAATTTTTCTTTTTAGAAATATTGTTAAAACCGAGTTCTTGAGATTTCCAATAAAGTTGTGATATTTCACTCTGAGGTTTGATGTCAATCTTTGAAGACCTAATCAAATTTTGTGATATGGAAATTGGATATCTTGATCGGAAATGTCCGAGACAAGTAAAGAAATTCTCAAAGCAATTGATCACTTTGAAGATCCTCTAATCCGGAACACTACATGATAACCGGATGTCTCGCTACAACCCGCTGAAGGCTAAGTCATCCGGATCGGAAGACTAGCGCGGATCTCTTTCTCACCTGGAATTCTATGAATGACTTTTACGGATCTGTCAGCAAAGAACTGGTTGCCCCAAGAAAGACCAGAATTCTCAGAAGCAGACAAGTGAGAAAAAGACTTAGAAAAATCTAAGTCTTGAATGAAGAAATTCTACCCATTGGTAAGGAAAAATCATTCTCTTGATTTTCAACGGCTAGATTGAGGATAATTAAGCTGATTCAAGAACAAATGACTTGAAGACAAAGTCTGGACTTCTCAAATTAAAGAGCTCGCCCAGAATTCCTAAACAAGCACTAGAAGACAAACTGAGTACTCCACTCATTAAAGAGCTACACTCCATAATTTTTGAACAACAGCTAGAAGACGGATTTTGTGGAAAAAAGAATCCCTCCTCAAACAATTGGGTATGTCCAAACACCCATTCCAATGAGGAATCCTCAATCACAATCTTCATTCAAATTGAAGCCAGCAAATGCAACGGAAAGTCTATTTTTGATTCAACGGATAGATTACCCAATCCAGCTATATATAGCCTATTTGGAAGACTGGAAGAAGTAGAGAACATATAATTGAGCAATCTCCTACAACAAAGCTATCCTATTCACAGTTAGCCAAACAGCTTGATAAAGAGAGATTTCTAAACTCACTATCCAGAAGCAAACTTCTCCTCCTTCCAAAGAGCTATAGTGTAAACACTTGAAGGTTTCCTTGCCTCAAGTACCACACCACGTTGAAGGATACAACTTTTAATCAAACTTCTTGATTAAAAGAGGGTACATCAACTTTATTACAAGTTGATCTTGCAAGTCCTATTGTTTGGATCTTGCAGTTGTTGAAGAAGATTGATCTTCGAAGGAACAACAAAGCCAGCACGAGTGCAGTAGCAACATTGGCCTTGCGAAGATATACCGTGCAGAAATTCACACAAGTGTAATTGTTGGTCCATTATTCAACAACCAACTACATAGTGGATTTTGAGGACGTAGAAGGATTACCCCACCTTCGAACCTCGTTAAAGTTTGCGTGTCTCTCTCTTTTATCTTTACTTATACTTGTAATTATATTAACTTTGAAAACTAACCCATCATATTGATTACTGCTCAATTAATCCACCAACTTCCGCACACAATCTAAAGTTCACAAGAACTCTAGATTAACACTCTTTTCACGTTTTCAAAAGAAACGAAAAAGTTTTTAATTTGTAACAAAGTCTATTCACCCCCCCTCTAGACTTTGTATATCACCACTTTGGGACCACCACACCCCCTTAGGAGCTAGGTAATATTATGTTCGTAACTATTTTTCTCAATGTACATTATATTTTTTTACTTAAAAATTTGTGATCTGTTTGTAGGTGGGCGTGTTACCATAGTTGGACTAAGTGTTGTGGCGTACCCTTCATGCTTATAAGGATCACCTAGACAGGTTGTTAGAGGAGGAGGTATGAACATTAACCACAAATAGTCCCGCATATAGTGACAAATGTAGCGATAATATAAGTTATGTTTTTTTGTTGTAGTTTATTTGGCAGCCCTATCTAGGGATCCACTCAATACATGCAGACTGCCACACTGGATGTGAAGTCTGTGTAGCCCGCGTTCCATTGATTTACATGTACATCGTGGAGATATACTATCTTGATAGTTTCTACAACCAGTTGAGTATGATAGGAGATTACGCAACACGAGGTCCTCCACCATGTGGTTGGGTATAGGACAATAACATTTTGTTGCACAGTTGTGTAAATACAAATGCAGCCCACTGTCTCTCAAGAATGGTTTGAGTATTGTATGTCTTTTGGTCATTCTGTGCAGCTTTAGATGGGTTCAAGTCTTGCTTCCGAGTGCTCTCTGTTGATTTCACTCACTTGTACGGTAAGTATAAGGGGCTCTTAATATTGGTTGTGGCGATGATGGCCAACCATAAGATTTTGCCCACAGCTTATTCGTTTGTTGATGTACAGGACGAGGATTGTTGAACTTTGTTCATGAAACATTTAATGTGTCATGTGGGACTAGCTGAGATGACATTCTGCATCATTTTCGATAGACATGGTGGAATTGATGTAGCATTTAAAAGAGGGCCCCACTTACTAGAACAACGATTGACACGAAGATATTTCCTGTGTCACCTCATGAGTAATTTTCAGAAAAAAATTCGCTACAAAAGGCTTATAAGTCTAATGTACAACGGAGCCAGTATAGCAAAAATTAAGGAGTGCCACCGAACACTTCAAGATATTGTGTCACGATATTCGGAGGCATACAACTAGTTAGTGGCGTTACCGAGGGAAATGTGGGCACTATCCTACGATGGTGGGGAAAGGTATGAAATTCTTACAACTAATCTTTAATAAAACTTTAATCATGTCATGAAGAGATATCAGAGTCTACCACTATACGCTATTGTTCAGACCACGTACGAAAGATTAGTCTGGCTGTTTGCATAAAGGCACACACAAGCGTTCACATGGCAACAGATTGGATACAAATATCCAAGACACATTTGGAATTAAGTAAGGCGTATGGAAGATACACAATTGCATTATCGTGTTGTACTACATCACATCGAGGAAGGTATTTATAGTGTAATTGTAGGGGCATCACTAGAGGCACAAATAACCAAGAGACATTTTTTGTGTATCTAGCAAACGGATGGTGCCAATTTGGGAAATGGACTACGCTTCACATGCCATGTGAACACGTATACGCAATATGTCATTGCAATCGAATGATGGTGGATAAATTCATTTTGTTTACCTTTTGAATTCAATCATACATAAATGTGTATTCTAGAAATCCAATGCCACTTCCACCAGAAATGGAATGGCCACATCCTAGATATGAACTAGTACAACCGACAAGAGGACAACATTCACAAATGGGTCGCCCGATAAGCACACGCTTCACCAATAACATGGATATGCGATCATGTCGGCGTAGTAATAAGTAATTTAAACAATTAGTTCTTTTCTCTTATTTTTCTGTTTAATCGTGTAATACCTCACTACTACAAAAACGACCAAATAAATCACCTTATTTTCATCGGTTAGTGGAATAATCGATTTAAAAGCCCAAAAAATTTCGCCAACCGCTTAGCATTTGAATCGGTTATTCTTAATAACCAATTCGAAAAGTTATTTGAATCGGTTATTAGGAATAACCGATTCAAAAGGTTTCTAGGCTTTTGCATCAGTTATTCCTAATAATCGATTCAAATAACCTTTTGAATCAGTTATTAGGAATCACGATGCAAAAGCCTCTAAACCTTTTAAATCGATTATTCCTAATAACATATTTAAATAACCTTTTGAATTAGTTATTAAGAATAATCGATGCAAAAGAGGTTGTTAAAGACAACCTCCAACACCTTATCCTTACGCACATTTGAAAAAAAACCTCCAAACGATTTTTCTCCGTGCTTGCTGTGCTCCTAGCCTTGCCGTTGCTTGCTATCGTCGTGCTTCTGCCAACGCCATGCTCCTAATCTTGCCGTCTTCCTCCTCTCTATCGCCATGCTTGCTATGCCTCTTCGTGCCTCGCTTCGTTGTCCCTCACCTTCTTTAACTCGTCGTGCCTTCCCTGGTCGCTACCTCGTCGTGCCTTCCCCGTGCCCTGCCTTCCTTGGTAACTCGCCATCATTGTTACCGGTCTCTACCCCGCCGTGCCTTGCTCACCTATTTTAAGGTAATTTCTTTAATTTTTTCACTTTAAATCTTTGATTATTCTATTATTTATTTAGATATTTTTGCATTAGGTGAATATTTTATTTTCCAAGTAGATAATATAATTTTAAATTTATCTTGACTCTGATGTGTTTAGTGTAGCACAACTCTATATTTTACAACAAACGGATGATGTTCGTCCGTATTTAGAGAAACACATGTCTCTTTTAAGACAAGAGAACCTTGGAAAAAGTGAGAGGTGGTTGACCAATAAGCACAATCGTAAATTTGTAAAATGGTTTCAAAAGCATGTACGCTGGCAAACAGTACATTCTCCTCATCTTGTCACAGAAAATGTGCGATCATTAGCTACAGGACCATCGGTAAATGTATCTTCTTACGAGGGGTACTACATGAATGACTATTATTTTTACACAAAACGCCATGATGAGAAGAGTACAATACAGAATAACGGTGTGTCATTGAATGCTTCTTCCTTACACATTCCTATGGGTAAAGATTCGACACTAATCTGCTCATACAAAACATATTATGGCTTGATCGAGGATATATGGGAACTTGAATATACGAAATTCACAATTCCTGTTTATCGGTGTAAATGGGTGGATATCAACAAGGGGATTAAATTAGATGACATGGGGTTTAAATTAGTGATTTTTCAGAAGTTGGATCATCATGAGGAACCGATTATAATGGCCTCTCAAGCGACGCAAATCTATTACATTGTTGGTCCTAAAGATAAAAATTGGTCTGTTGTTCGATAAGGGAAGAGTTCATCAATTGTGTGGGACGACGATTTATACGATGAAGCAACTCATATTTCAATGGTTGCGCCAGACTTACAAGTAGATGATATATGAGCAAAATACATTCACGAAAATCACGAAGAAGGATTATTGATAGATGGGGGAAAGAAGAAGTTAAAATAATGCTTTAGGTATTTTTTTCTGTTTATAATGATCATTTTCATTTAATTCATTGTTGTTTAATTTCCCTTTGATTAAACTTATGTTATGCATGTTGTTTTGAATTTGTGCAGGTATGGAAGATGAATAGAAGAAGAAAAAGGTTAGAGGTGCAGGGAAGTGCGAGAAAGTGTATAAGAAGAAGAGGGAGGGTCACCCGCCTATAGAGCTTTAGTGGGAGGATGGGGAACCTGTACGTGGACTCTCTATGTTACGGACTTTAATGGGCTTGTAGGATTTGAGGCTTGATCGAGAGTGCCGATTACTTATAATGACTGACGAGATGTCCCGGATGTCCTGAAGCTCACGATACTAGACGGGGTTTGGGTATGTACCATTTAATTTATCCTTATCTGCTAACTTTAATTGTTACATGGTTCTATATATAATTAGTTGTTGCTTCGTTTTCTTTTAGGATATATATGTGATACTGCTTGGTGGGGTTTGGCATGTCATGACGGTTTCCGGGGCGAGATTTCACGCTTTCAGGACATATTTACGTAGGCATTAATTATTTGACGGAAGGTGGGGATCATTACGGTGAGACTCCCTTTCGTCGTTACAGCTACATAGAGACAAGGCATTGGAAGGAGTTTCAAATCCAGAACGAGACTGCAGAAAGTAAGGTACAACATAATTACGTTCTTTGAATGAAATTAACTGGCATATTAATTTATTTTAAATAATTTTTTTTAGGCTTTGAGCAAGGCTAACAGGGTGCTACAGAAAAAGAATCATTATCCGCACTTTATGGGCCGGGGTGGATATGTCATGCTTCAACATGAGTTGGCTGCTTCTCAGGCCACCACTTCTGCCGATATCATGGTTGGTCTACCGAGACGGGTTCTCAGCTCGGTCGAGAGGACTTTTGGTTAAGAGGTCACACTCCGAGGAGGAAGTCAGAAGTTACGGACCTTGCACTTATGGAGATTCGTGATAGGATAGTGATCATATATTCTACATTTACGTAGATTACATATGATGAAAATATACAATAACATCATATATTCAAATTTATAACATATCACTCCAAACAGGGCAAAGATTATTTTTCATCTAAAATTAATTTCCTTGCATATTTATTTGAGTGATAACTTAAATTCGATGATTTTTTAATATTTTTTTGTAATATTTTCCAACTCTTTCAAGTTTCTTTTAACTTTTTTCAGTTTTTTCTATTATCCAACTTTAAAATTCCAATAGAAAAACAATAAACTCTTATTATCGAAGGGAGAATAATTCTTACTCCCTCATCCCCATTTAAGTTGCTTGTTGTTTATTCACGGGTCAAACTTTAATCAAATTCTTTACCTATTTTTGTTACTCATTTGGTAAAATAATATAGTCTTGTCAGCTCTTGTTTTCTAAACTTTTGATTTAGTTTTTAAATATATAAATTTTACTCCATATTTTTTAATGATTTCATACCAATTTTAAATTTATTGAACAGAAAACAATTTTAATTAAACAACGTAATCAATAATGTAGGATTTAAATTGAAACTGAATAAGACATTTAGAAGAATAGATAATCATTTAAACGCAATAAAAGAACACAAATCATTTGTAAAATGAGTAATTTACCAAAATAGGACTAAAATATAATTCTATTGTTAAAAGGCGTACACATATTTTAAGTTGAAAGGCTATTGTTGGCATTTTCAGAAAATATGGAGACGGGTGGAGCGCCTTTAACAAATTGCGGAGCGCATATATCAATTTCCAAGCTAATCCGAAATTATAACGTTTTTTTTCTTGAAAGGACATTTTGGCGTTTTACTTTATTTTGCTAACGTATTGTAACTTGCAACAAGCCCCTATAGCTCAGTGGTAGAGCGCCAGTCTTGTAAACTGGAGGTCTGTAGTTCGATCCTGCATGGGGGCATTTGTAAGATTATTATTTCTTTGTTTGACTAAAATTTTTTCAAAATCCTCCATATTATATAAACTAGTATTTCTACCCGTACCTCGCACGGGTTCGGACGAAATTTTTTTCCATTCTACAATGTGGATCTTGATTTCTAATTTTGAGGTATTTCTACAAATCTATAATTTTTCTCCCTGTAAAAATTCAAAAATATATTAATACAAAAAGTGTTAGTGTTCCAATGATTCACTCTCCTCACATCAATTTTAAAAACCTAAATTATCGACCTTATAATTATAGACTCCCTTTGTCTCTAATATTTGTCCACTTTTGACTTTTTTTGGTAAAAATTGATAAATTTGACCTCAAATTAAATAAAAATGATATTAGATATTTATACAAAATTAGTTTTATTTGATTTATTATATCATTCATTTTCAAAATATTATTTTATCTACTTAATATATAATATATATTTTATTTAATTATAAGTGAA
>OOIL02000571.1:368085-427874 GCA_900332095.2 Cuscuta campestris | reverse complement strand
CCCCGCGCAATGATTATAAAAATATTATTCTTTCCTGCAATATTAAAAAACAAAATCTTAAATTAGTGATCATAAATCTCTATAATTAAAAATTTTAATTTTAAAGTATTGAGAATCAATTATTCTTCTCCCCCACATTGGTTTTAAAAAACATTAAAATGTTAGTGCTCAAATGATTTTATCGGAATATTATTCTCGTCAAGGTATAAAATGTTCTATCAAAACATAAATAGTTACAAATTAGAAATTGTATTTTCTTTGGTGTGGTTATAACCTGTAACTGAGTCTCGAACTTATTAGCTATTACACCTTGCATTTTCTGCACAAATTTTCTTACTTTTCTCATTATCCTAATTCTTCATTTTCAAAAATCTTTTCACGCTCCCCTCCACACCTTGATATTCTTTGTCATAATCTTCTTTGCATAAATCAATGCCATCTCATAAAATATTATCCTATGAAGTTTTCATATACGATTGTGTAAATGAAAACGTAGGAAGTAAGTCCTCTCTCATTCAAAATTTCTTAGTTTTATGCATAAATAATTTAAACATTTTGAATTGTAACACAATATAAATATGTAATGAGTAAATCGTAAGTTACAATATAAGATTATTTTGATTAAAATACTAAACAAAGTTACCAAGATAAAGTATAAAAGTCTTATTAAATCTTTTTTCTAATTTGTTTATTTTAAATATTCAATATTTTAAAAATAGTCAAATTGTATGGAAATACTTTTATTTCATATCATAATTAGTCATCTTACTATAAACAAAAGTTCTAGGTAAGATATGCATTGAGTCAATCTCGTAGTATACGTATTATCCATTTGTCTAAAAATAAAATACATAATCATGACACGTATAATTCTCTTATAAAATATAGTCATAAGTCTTTTAGTCACCTAATTATAAATTATAAATTTCTTTAAGTAATCTCAAAATAGTCTTTTCGAATAATGTATTTTCCAAAATTAGTATTATTAAACATTAATTATCTATGAAGTACTTTATAGTTGAGATTTATTTACTTAGGGTCCGTTCCGTAGGACTTATTTTTTCTACTTATTACTTATTCTTATTAAAATCAGAACAGATCAGACCTAATCAGATCATATCAGACCTAATCAGATCAGATCAATTTCAATCAGATCATATCAGACTCAATCAGATCAGATCAGATCCAATCAGATCAGATCAGATTCAATCAGATCAGATCCAATCAGATCAGACCAGATCCAATCAGATCAGATCAGACCAGATTAAATCCAATAATATCAAATCAAGAAAAAATATAAAAGATAATATTTATATTTTTAATGGATTAAATAATAATTACTATTATTTGATAAAATCACATTACTTTATTTAAAACTACACACACCTAAATCTTAATTAATATTATAATTTTAAATATTGTTGTTGTTATATTATTATTATTATTATTATTATTATTATTATTATTATTATTATTATTATATTTCAACTATAAACCATTATTTTTAATAATTGTTAAGCTTATAGGATAGAAATGATGCATGGAAGCAATGTTAAAGCTTAAAAAATTTTATTTTTCATACTTTAAAAAGAGTTATTTTAAAATACTTTTTTTTAAAATAATTATACAAAACTTAGTTTTCAAAAATATAAATATTTTATACTTAAAAAGACTTACTTTTAAACTTTAAGATGGTATAATATACACAAGGGTGAGTTTATGACAAAATTGATAGAGGTGAAAGAGATATTAGTGTTTAAAATTTTATATGATCTTTAATTTGTAACATGAAATATATTTTTATGCAATATGTATATAGAATGTGATATTTTTGTAGAATAGCATCAATATTTTCTAATATTTGGTTATTTTAATACCGATTATTTAGTTTTCACAAAAATTAAAAAGTTGTGATATTTAAAAGATGTTTAATATTTTAAAAAAAAGTTTAAACATGCATATCAATAATTAGCTTATTTTCTTATTATACTTTTTTTATGTATATATGAATTGTAATACTTTAAAACTATTAAATTTTGTAATAATTTTAAATTTAATTTAAATCAAATTTAAATTCATTTACACAAGATCTAATTAGAGAAAATCAGATCCAATCAGATCAGATCAGATTCAATCAGATCAGATCAGATCCAATCAGATCAGACCCAATCAGATCAGATCAGATCCAATCAGATCAGATCAGATCCAATCAGATCAGATCCAATCAGATCAGATCAGACCCAATCAGATCAGATCAGATCAGAACTTCAAAAATTCAGATCAGATTCAATCAGATCAGGCGTACGGAATAGAGCCTTAGTGTCCTTCGTATATGTTTGTTAAATGGATGTTTAGTGGAGAAAATTTAGGTATTTTCAATATTTAAATGTAGAGTAATTTTTTCAAAGTGACCGTTTTAGATGAACCTTTTTCCAATTTAGGTCTCCGTTATAATAGTCATAATTTTTTCCCAATTGTGCATTTAGGGGAACCTTAATGTTTTATGTCCCTCTATTAGCCACTTATGTTCACGCTAGTAAATTTCGAATGGCGATGACCTCGCCTCTGATCCCTCACTTCATATCTATGTTAAATTTTGATAAAATATACGTATGAAAAACATGTTATTCGTTTCTTTGCAAATATTGTTTTGTTGTATATATACCATGCGAATATTTTTTTGTGTTTTTTAAAAAGTAGTAGTTGTGACTTCAATGAAGTCAAAAGTGAAATATATATGATTATTCTAAAATGTTTATGTAATTTTTCTTTTTGAAAACGCTTGCAACTATATTTGTTTTGCTCTTTAAAAATAAATTCATATCAAGTGAAAAAAATTTGGATGTAAAACACATGTGATTATTTTTAAGTGATAAGTTTTTAAAATTTTATGTGAAAAATATAACTATTATTTTAGAAGTTGATTTTAAAAATTTATACTATTATTTTAATTATTTTAGAAGTGGATTTTATAAATTTTTAATCAGAAAAAGGAATTTAGTTCTCACTCAATTGCGTAGAATTTCATGTAGGCCTTAATTTCTTCAATAATACTCCCTCTGTGTTTCAATTTGATCTTCTCAATTGACCTTTCTTGTCAATTTTGTATATTTTAACCTCGATATAGAGAACAAACATTGTCTTTCGATAGAAATGCATTACCAATAATTTCTTTTTGAAACTAAGGAATCTCTTTATGTTTGATAGCCCTTATTTTGGAGATAAAAAAATATGCATTTTTATTTTTGTATTTTCTCCATGTTTATTCCTATTCTGATACAAAGTATTTTTTCCAAAAAATTATAGCAACACTGTAGATAAGACATATACTTATACAACATAAATTTGATCTACCCATATTTTGATTATAATTGCCACGTCATTCAATCGTTAATAGGTGGCAGATGATTTGTTAAAACGTTTCCATGTAGATTTGCCACTTATCACAATTCTAGGAGATTAACTCTCAAATTTAATATATAAAGTCTGCCACATCATTCAATCGTTCATAGATAGCAGATGATTTGTTAACACGTTGTCATGTAGATTTGCCACTTGTCGCAATTCTAGGAGATTAACTATCAAATTTAATATATAAAGATGAGAAAGAGAATTAGGTACTCCTTAATTGTATGCACTTTTTCCATCCAAAAGAGTTGTACATTATGGGGGGCATTTGTAAGATTATTTATTGTTTGACTTACATTTTTTCAGGCATTTGTAAGTGTTAGAATAAAGGCCCAACGCTAGAGGGGGGGTGAATAGCGTTTAAAATAAAATCGCAGGAAATTAAAAACGAGAGCGTAAAAGTAAAGAGCGTAAGGAAGGAGCACACCGAATTTTATCCTGGTTCACCACAACGTGTGGCTAATCCAGCCTCCCGAGAGACTCTCTCGAGCTACACTAACTCCGTTAAGCTTAAGGGTGCTCAACAAACCGATACAACTTGAGAACTCGAGTCACACGAGCCTCAACGCCTTTGCTCGGAGATACCGCACTCCAAGACTTCTCACGAAGGAACAAAGAACTTCCTTCGAGTTTACAACAAGGGAACAACCTCCCTTAAAGTGTATAAAAACACTTAAACACTCAGGAATAAAACTCTCACAAAGAGTAGATATGAGTGAACTAGTAAACGCTCAAGAACACGACAATTTCTTCAAGAATTGGCTCTCAAATAGCTATGAAAAATAAGAATGTTTATGCAATGAAAGAGTATTGAAATGTTGAAGAATTGTGTGTAAAATGAGAGGATTTGGGTGCCATTTTGTAGCCCAAAATGGGATAAAACCGTTGCTAAATTTTCCAACAGGATGAAGACAAATTTTTCAGAGTTGCAGGATAATAATCGATTATCTAGACATGATAATCGATTATTAAAAGATTCCCTGTCCAAAAGTTTAAAAAACTATCCGTTGGAGGACAACGGTAACCCAGATAATCGATTCTCAACTAGTGATAATCGATTATTGGTCCTCTCAGAAGTTTCTGGGTTTTGGCTGCACAGGCTGATAATCGATTATTGCAAATGTGAAAATCGATTATTGCGTGCTTCAGAACTTTGGAGTTCCAAAGCTGCAGGGGCTGATAGTCGATTGTCACTAAGGTGATAATCGATTATCACCCAGCTAAAGTCTAGCCAGCTAAAACCCATTTTGAAAAACCGAGGTCCAAAAACGAAGTGTTCCCAAAAGTAAAAACCAAGTTTGAAAAACATTGTATATGGTATAAAATAGTGAAACCAAGACTTGTTTGGTTAAAACCAAGTCTCCAAGGTCGTAAATCACGTGTGTACGGTTTTGACCATTTCTCACGTGTTAGACCGATTGACCAAGATACAAAAGTGGTTTTTATGAAATAATTATTTGGGAACCTTTTAAATATGCTCAGAGATAAAAACAAGGTTTAAAACATAGAAAACCACCCAGTTGGTTCGGGCGCCAAAAAACCGAACGCCGAACACCGTACGCCGACTTAGGTGATTTTGGTTCTGAGCAAGGACCAGGGATTTTAAAAAATTATCAAAAATGTTTATTTTGATGCACAAAAATATTTTATGATTTTGTAAAAAATATTTAGACTCTTTGAGAACCGAGACTTGAATTGATTGTCGGTTTTGATCACAAAAGACCGACTCGACTAAGTCTTCAATTCTTGATCTTGTCCTTGAGTCTTTTAGGTCTTGTTCCATGCCATTCTTCGCGCCGAAACTATTTATATCCACGGCGGTTTGGCAATTATCAAAACCTGTCAGAAATGAACACGACTTTAGTTAAACATGCAAAGTGTGTTCCAATAGTAAGATGATTTCTTTGTTTGACTTAAATTTTATCTGAATCCTCCATATTATATAAATGAGAAAAAGAGTTAGGTACCCCTTAATTTTATGCACTTTTTCCATCCAAAAGAGTTGTACATTATGCTTTTTTTTATTTCTAACTTCGCCATTACACCGTTACTAAGATGTTTCCTTGAGAATTCATGTCACATTTATATTTCCAAATTGCTATTAATTACTTTATAAGTGATATTGATTAAATACTTTTAAGTTTCTTTTGTTATCTACAATGCTGAGAATACACCAAATGCAAGAATTAACTCATAGAATAGCACTACATTAGCATACAATCAAACAATATCATGTAAACAAGTGTAACATTGATAATATCCTCTTTATATCTTGTTCTTCTATCCTTTGCTCTTAGACTATGACAGCTAAGGCTTTTTCATCTACTAATTATGAGTCATGGTACTCCAAGCGATGCTATAAAAGGGTCAGCTCAGAAACTCAAAGGAGAATCACTTTGAGTGGGTTGAAGCCTCTGTCTTTGAGATGTCAAGACAGTTCAAGGACTCCCGTACGTACGTTTTTAACCCAAGACCACCAGGCATGCGACAACTCCCGCATAGCCTAACGCCTAACGAAATTCTATTTGTGATTCAATCAGTCAATTGAGTTCAGATCTGCCTATTTATACTCGATGGCCAAATTTATAAATATTACAGAGTATTTCTCAATATATAGTTCATCAATAAATAGATTATTTCAATTCAAATCCAATTCACGAGAAGTAAGTACAACAACTAGCGGCCTATTGGGAAGCTGAAGGCCTATCGATTACCGTCATGCATAATCAAACGATCCAATTTACAATAGCCCAACTTACCTGCGCGGAATCGAGACCAAGGAATCGATCCCTGAGCCCGCTACCCTCGTCGGAGCAGTCCCCATTGTCGTCGGACCAACCCCGGCACCCCTTCTGGTAGCCGACCCGGCTGCATGAACCTGGAGCCCAACCAAACAGCCCCGTTTGGTGGTTCACAGCAACCCGAACAGCCCCCCAATTAACCCAAATCAGTCCAATCAACCCAATTGCACCCTATCGAATTCAAATATCCCAATTGAACCTGATTGGACCCGTTTGGACCCAATTGAAGCCAATTGTATCCAAATAACCTCATTGAACCTAGTTGGATTCCCCCTAGACCAACCCCAGGCCACTGCTCGACGCTAGCTGAATCGCCGCCTTACACTGTTATATGTTATAGCCAAGCTGATGTGGCAGTGGTTGTTAGTGGTAGTTAGTTGGTTAGAAGTTTGTTGGGTCTGTTAGCTGATCATTCACTTGTATAAATAGGTGGCCTTGTACATTCATCACATATCATGAATAAAGATCAATTTTCCCTCTTCCTCTCTCATTCTCTCCCCTCTCCAAAATATCTTCTTTTCACCTTCTTCTTCAACAGGTTTTGTCATCATTTCTGTTTCCCTTTTAGCAAAATTATTCTTGCTATTGCATTGGTATCAGAGCTCGATCCCTGGCCAGCGTCAAGACTGATCTTCACCGGCGATAGAAATCCTGAATTGCAGCCATGGATGCTCAATTCAAGGTTTTGGAAGGAAAATATTTGAGTGTTGATGAATGGATCAACGAGCAGGAGAAGAAGTTAGACCAGATCATGCTGATTTTGAAGAAAATGGAAACTAATACAGGCAAGGAGAAGGATTTTCGTGCTCCTGCAGGTGACGGGAACCAATCACAGGCAAGAAACCTCAATTTCAACCCTAAATTGGAGTTTCCAAAATTCGATGGCAATAACACAAGGATCTGGATCAAAAAGGCATGTAAGTACTTCGAACTCTGTAAAATTCCGGATGATCAGTGGGTAGATATTGCTAGCTTACATATGGTGGATAAGGCTGAAAATTGGGTCACTAGCTACCTGCCGTATAGAAAATATGTGGCTTGGCATGAGTTTATCATCGATTTAAGTTCCAGATTTCGAGATGAGAAGGGATGTAATGTGGTAGAACAATTTAAGAAACTGGAAAAAAAGGGGCTTTGGAACTGTATATTGATGAGTTTGAAGACTTGAAATCTGTTCTAGTTCAGAATAACCATTACCTGCTTGATTCTTACATCCTGGACTCTTTTATTGGAGGGTTGAAACCAAGTGTTAGGCTATTTGTTAAGGCATTCAAGCCTACTGGAATAGCACAAGCTATAGAGTATGCAAGGTTAAAGGAAGAAGCCTTGGAGGTGGAAGGGTCAAAGTTTTCCAAATCTAGCTACCATAGTAGTCAGAAACCATGGATGGAAGGGCAGAAAAATTACTTGAGTAATTTTGGAAAACCTCCTCTCTTACCCACTCCAAACGTCAAGTCTGCTACCAGGCAGAAACCTGATCTTTATGGGCAAAAAGCTCCAAACAGAAGCTATAAATATATTCCAGCTGATGTTAGAGCTGAAAAGATAGCTAAAGGGTTGTGTTATTATTGTGACAAACCTTTTGAGAAGGGCCATAAATGTAGCTTCAAGGAGCCTCAACTGTTTACTGTTGAAATTCCTGCCGAATGGGCATGTCAGGAGGAACAAAAGGAGGACAAGAATGTTGACCTGGATAGTGAAGTGGATTCTACTTTCAAGGGCGATAATTCTGATGCTTGTATCTCTGTGCAAGCTCTGACTGGGGGACATAGCTACCAAACAATGAGAATGATAGGGTTGGTAGGAAAGAAGGCAATTCATATCATGATTGATTCAGGGAGTACTCACAATTTTCTAAATTTAGATACTGCCAAAGCCCTAGGGTGCAAGATGAAACCAATGCCTAGGCAAGCAGTAGCAGTTGCAGATGGGAATACAATATCTTGCCAAGATGCTTGTGAACAGTTTACATGGACCATGCAAGATAAAGAATTTGTTGCCGATGTATTACTCATTCCCTTGGGAAGCTGTGATATGGTTTTGGGCATACAATGGCTGGAAACACTAGGGCCAGTGTGTTTGGATTTTAAGGAAATGACCAAGAAATTTGATATGGATGGTAACACCTTCCTGCTTAAGGGCATGGTGAATAAAAAGATGAAAGTGGTCTCTGGAAATCCTACAGCAAAATGGTTTGCTAACTCAATCCAATTCTGTTTGTTACAACTCCAAACAAGTGAAAGTCAGCAGCCTTCTACCCTTCTACGATGTGTTGAGAACAAAGAGCATGTTCAAGCAGAAACTGAGTTGGAGGCCTTACAACAGGAGTTTAAAATGATATTTGATGATCCAACAGACTTGCCACCTCGAAGGGGGGTATTTGATCATAGGATTCCTTTGGAACCTGGGGCCAGGTGAGTGAGTATAAGGCCTTATAGGTATCCTTTGAAGCAAAGAGACACCATTGAACAATTAATTCAAGAAATGTTGGACAGAGGTATTATTCAGCACAGCTCCAGTCCCTTTGCATCCCCAGTGGTGCTAGTGGGCAAGAAGGATGGTACGTGGAGACTGTGTGTAGATTATAGAGAGTTGAATGGGAAAACCATAAAAAACAAATTCCCAATTCCTATAGTGGAAGAACTCATTGATGAGCTTGCCAGGGCAGAAATCTTTACTAAATTGGATTTGAGGGCTGGTTACCACCAATTAAGAATTCATCCAGATGATGTCTATAAAACAGCATTTAAAACACATACGGGACATTTTGAATTCTTAGTGATGCCATTTGGCCTAACAAATGCACCTGTGTCCTTTCAAGGGTGGATGAATGAAGTCTTCAAACCCTTCCTCAGGAAATCAGTATTGGTCTTCTTTGATGACATCCTCATATACAGCAGGACTAAAACAGACCACTGGAAGCACTTAAGACAGGTTTTTGAAGTGATGAAGATTAACAAAATGTATGCTAAGCTTAGCAAGTACATGTTTGCGAGCTAGAAGGTGGAATATTTAGGCCACTTTATATCTTCAAAAGGGGTTGAAACAGATCCTAGCAAGATTAATGCCATTGCTAGTTGGCCAATCCCTACTTCAACAAAGGAGCTTAGGAGTTTTTTGGGTCTGGCTGGGTACTATAGAAGGTTTATCAGGGGTTATGCTACAAAAAATAAACCTCTAAATGATCTTTTGAAGAAGGGAGCATTTGTTTGGATTGATTATGCACAAGAAGGCTTTACAAATCTCAAGGTGGCTCTTACAACTGCACCTGTCCTAGCAGTACCCAACTTCAGTGTGGGGTTTGAAATTGAGACAGATGCCTCTAAGGATGGCATTGGGGCAGTGCTTATCCAGAACCAGCACCCTTTGGCATTCATCAGCAGGTCCTTAGGACCAAGGTGGCAGAAGCTTTCTGTATATGAAAAAGAGCTATTGGCCATTGTCTTTGCAGTCCAAAAATGGGAACAATACCTGATCAACAATCATTTCATCATTAGAACAGACCAAAAGAGTTTGAAATGACTCCTCCAACAAAAAATATCAACACCTTTTCAACAATTTTGGTTATCTAAGCTACTGGGATTTGACTATGAGATTGTGTACAAAAGTGGGAAGGAGAATATAGCTGCTGATGCTCTATCCAAGAAACAAGGTTCTGAATTGTTAACCATGGCAATTTCAATTGTATCTTCAGACCTGGGAAAGCTCATTCAAGGGAGTTATGCCCTGGACCTGAACCTGGTACACCTTATTCAGGCTCTTAAACAATCCCAGCCAGTGCCAAACTTCACTTTTCAAGATGAGTTCCTTAGGAGGAAAGGAAATCTTGTCATAGGACCGGATGAGGGCTTAAAAACAAAAATCATCACATGGCATCATTCAAGCTCAGATGGCGGGCATTCTAGGAAGCAGGGTATGTTAAAAAGGGTGAAATCATTATTTTATTGGAGAGGTATGTCCAAGTCAGTAAGTCACTTTGTGAGGCATTGTTTGGTTTGCCAAGCCTCCAAGCATGAGACTGTGGCTTCTCCTGGACTGCTGCAACCCTTACCAGTTCCAGATGGCATTTGGCTAGATATTTCCATGGATTTTATAACTGGATTACCTAAATCTATGGGTAAAGAGGTTATCTTGGTGATAGTAGATCGATTGAGCAAATACGCCCATTTTATTGCCCTCAAACACCCATTCACAGCTTTAGAGGTTGCTCAAGCGTATCTAGACAATGTGTTTAAACTGCATGGGTGGCCCAGAAGCATAGTGAGTGATAGAGATGCTATCTTTCTTAGCCAATTTTGGCAGGGCTTGTTCTCTCTACAAGGCACTGATCTTTTACTATCCTCAGCATATCATCCTCAAACGGATGGTCAAACAGAGGTGGTTAACAAGTGTTTGGAGATGTATCTTAGGTGTATGTGTGGTGAAACACCTTCAGAATGGTGTATGTGGCTTCCCCTTGCAGAATGGTGGTATAATACTCATTACCATACATCCATTCAAATCACCCCCTATGAAGCAGTTTATGGCCAACCTCCTCCTCTTTACCTACCTTACTTGCCTGGAGAGTCTAAGGTCAAAGCAGTGGACAGGAGTATGCAGAGAAGACAACAAATGATCAATGAGCTGAAATTTCAGTTGAGCAAGGCCCAAAACAGAATGAAGGTGCAGGCGGATAAGCATAGATCAGAAAGGAGTTTCCAAGTAGGAGACTGGGCATGGCTGAAACTGCAACCCTATAAACAGTCTTCTGTCCAAATGCGCAGCAATAACAAATTATCTCCCAAGTACTATGGGCCATTTCAGATCAGTGCCACCATTGGCCAAGTGGCTTACAAGCTGAAACTTCCAACCACTTCCCTCATTCATGATGTTTTTCATGTCTCTCAGTTGAAGCCCTTCTATGGAGTTCTTCCAGAAGCAATCCATATTCCAGCATGGTTTCAAGGCAAGCCGTCTACCACACGCCCTACACCTGAAGCAATTCTTGATAGGCGTATCATGAAGGTTCAAAATAAAGCCGAGGTTCAGTTCTTGGTTCATTGGAAAGGCTTCAGCCACTGGGAAGCTACTTCGGAGCCCGCAGATGACTTTCAGGCCACATATCCTCATTTCCCCTTGACATCATGACTTGAGGACAAGTCTTTCCAAAAAGGAGGGAGCAATGTTATAGCCAAGCTGATGTGGCAGTGGTTGTTAGTGGTAGTTAGTTGGTTAGAAGTTTGTTGGGTTTGTTAGCTGATCATTCACTTGTATAAATAGGTGGCCTTGTACATTCATCACATATCATGAATAAAGATCAATTTTCCCTCTTCCTCTCTCATTCTCTCCCCCTCTCCAAAATATCTTCTTTTCACCTTCTTCTTCAACAGGTTTTGTCACCATTTCTGTTTCCCTTTTAGCAAGATTATTCTTGCTATTGCACGGAAAACAGCCCCACATTCAACACCCATTGAATTTTATCATCAAAAAAAAAATTCACAATCAAATCGCAAGATTATACATCAAGAAAGTCCTAATCTACGAATTAACACTAACGATAGGTATAGAACGACGACTCACCTCGA
The DNA here is from genome assembly GCA_900332095.2 of Cuscuta campestris. NCBI lineage: Eukaryota > Viridiplantae > Streptophyta > Magnoliopsida > Solanales > Convolvulaceae > Cuscuta > Cuscuta campestris. The sequence continues at coordinate 416,101 of OOIL02000571.1, read as the reverse complement.
AAGCGAAGAAATTAACCTCAGATTGGAGAGGGGAATTCTCCGCTTCAACTCCCTGGTTTGGACGAGGTGACGCGCTACGACAGGTAGAGGCACGGACGAAGCTTCGGCAATGGGAATCAACGGTGAGGCCCGCCAGTGGCGTTAATTGTTCCGGTCGACGAAGAACCACCAGACGGAATGAACAGACAAGGTAGAAGAAACAAACAGAGATGTGCGTGAAACCCCCCTGCACGTGTATTATACTCCCTCCCCATAAGATCTTCTCGTTATGATTTTTTGTGGTTTTTAAAGAGAGTTGAAAAAAGGTGAAAGTTTACCAAAATATCCTTAATGAAAATGGGTGGGGTGTATTAAATAAGGTGGAAAAGGTGTAATAAATAAAGTAAGTGGGGGTAGTTGTGGTATTTTAAATGTTAAAAAAGGTAATGAGAAGATCTATGTGGGACAAATAAAAAGGGCTATTGGGAAGATCTACAAGGGACGGAGGGAGTATATAATTAAATACTTTTAGGGTCTGATTTAAAATTCCTAGTCCAATTGAGACAACTTAAGGTCCAATTACCTAATTTGTTAATCGCATCTTGGGTGCAACTCACGATCTATTAGCGCGGTCGGGTTTAGAACAACGAGCTCTACAACGTAAGATAAACTCTTACGTTAAAAATGTAATTTAGAAAATAATCTTCATTTTGACCGACTAAGTAATTAATTAATTTTTGAAATTAATTAAAATACTAAGTCGTATTTTCGGGTGTTACAAAATAGACACGAGAAGAGTGGTTGTTTCCAAATAATTGGATATCCAGAATGATGGGGAGATTGCCCATGTGTCTTAAACCTAGGGCGTGGAATTAATTGTGGTGGCGGCTTCAGAGGAGGCCGCGGTGGCAGGGGGGACACCGCCGGCTGTGGCCATATGAATAGAGGTGGCGGTCCAGTGGCTTTAACATCTCAAGCTAGAACGGTAGAAGGAGGACGAGGAGCTACCAACCCAAATCTTTCGTCCCTCACAACTAATCAATGGAATGCTCTTATGGGACTCGTAAACTATAACACCCTAATCCGTCCAGGTCTGCAACCCCTTTTGGACTAAAGTATAAACTTGGTATTCGTAAAAATTTAAAACATTTAAAATATTTAAAACTTTATTTCATAATGTTGGAAAACGTTTTCACTTTGACATTTGGCTAATGACAATGTTTGTTTCCGTTTAGATTTTGATATTGACAAACCGTCGGGAACATGGAACAAAATGAAAAGATTCAAAGAGATAGAAAAATTTATTTGAAGAAACAAAAAGCACAAGAAAGACATTGACGCTGCTAAAGATGGCGACATTGGCGCTTTGAAGATGTATTCTAAATACTTAGGTTTTTATTGTAACAAGCTCATTACATTTCTCTACGTCATGGCTCAAAACAAAATATGTTTTTCATGCATCAAATGAGTGTTTTCATAAATGGTTTTTAAGTTTCTAAAATCCATGGTTCTTGCTTAACCAAAACCATAACCATCGATTATTGGCGTTCGGCTATGGCGTTCGGTTTTCGGCATTGGTTATTTGCATTGATTTTAACCAAATGGTTTTTAGGTTTTGATCCTTGGTTTAAGCTTCTGGACACATTAACAGGTTTTCCAAATCATTATTTATCAAAAACCATAACCTTTGTTTTTTCGGCGTAGGTTATCGGCATTCGGCGCTGGTTATCGACGTTGGTTTTTGGCGTCCAAATCAATCAAGTGGTTTTTAATATTTTATGATTGGTTTTTACTTCTGGACATATCCAAATGGTTCTCCAACAAAAACATTCTAAAAACCACCTTTCGTTTTTGGTCTTTTGGTGAAAACCATGTGAAACGGCATAAACTTGGCTAGCCGTGGTTTTTACCTTAATGAAGTGGTTTTTAAGTTTTTATACTTGGTTTCTACATAAAATACATTGTATATGAGTTTCCAACACTTGGTTTTCATTTTGGAGAACTTTGGTTTTTGACATCGGTTTTCGGCGTTGGCTGCCAAACCATGGTTCTGGCAAACCATCCCAACATGCATGTCGGAAATCCCAACAGCGATGTTGGCCTTCAGAAGCCCAGGGCAGTAAGTTTTTGAACAGCGATGTTCACGGTTGAACAGCGATGTTTTCAAATGACCGTTGGGCTATTTAAGACAAAATCTTTCCATTTTTGAAAGTCAAACACCCCAACATCGATGTAGACCTCTAGACATCGATGTTTTGGTGTCCGTTAGCCATTTTTAAAGGAAAGTCAAAGCCAAAACAGCGATGTTCACTATATGAACATCGCTGTTAGGGTAGATTTCAGCAGATCCACTTTTATTTGGTTTCCACAAATCAAGCCAATCAACCCCAATCTTCTCCCAACCGTTGCACCTAGTTTTTAGGTATAAAAGGGGTCTCTTGGGTCTACTTTTCACATCCATTCCTCACACATTTCATAGCTTTACATTGCATCATTCCATAAACTTTTTACATAGCTTTTTAGAGCCATTTCTTGAGGAATTGAGTGTGTTCTTGATCTAAATTAGTTTACTCATATTCTTATCTTTAAGAGAGTTTTTGTTCTTGAGTGGTTAAGTGTTGTGAACACTTTAAGGGAGGTTTGTTCCCTTGGTTGTACGAAGGAAGGGCATATTCCTTCGGGTTGAAGTCTTGGAGTGCGGTATCTCCGAGCAAGTGTATTGAGGCTCGTGGGACTCGAGTTCTCAGGTTGTAACGGTTTGTTAAGCACCTGTAAGCTTAACGGAAGTAGTGTAGCTCGAGAGAGTCTCTCGGGAGACTGGACTAGCCACACGTTGTTGTGAACCAGTATAAATCTTGGTGTGCTCCCTTTACTCCTTTTTATTCCGCTCTTTACTTTATCCCTGCGATTTTTATTCCGCGAAAATTTATAAACATTCTCGTGCCTCACTATTCACCCCCCCTCTACTGAAGGGCACCTATTCTAACAATTGGTATCAGAGCCTAACTCTCTAAAAGCCTTAATGGGTTGAGAGAACGATCTATATTTCTTTTGAGAATGTTGAGCGCATGATCTTTTAGCGAAGGACACTCTTTAACAAGGCCACCACTCTTTAATGGAGTAAACTACTCTTATTGGAAAGATAGAATGAGAATCTTCATTCAATCCATTGATTACACACTTTGGATGGCAATCAACAACGAAGTTTCTCTCCCAACGAAGAAGGTGGGCAAGAAAAAAGTAAAGAAACTCGAGGAGGAATACAATGAAGAAGATATCAAGAAGGTGGAATAAGATGCAAAAGCTCTTAACCTTCTACTATGTGCAATTGACGCGCAAGAAATTCAAAAGTTCTCCGGATATCAAACGACTAAGAATCTATGGGATGGCATGCGTGAGAAATACGAAACTCTACAAGGAGAAAAAGAAGTAACCCATATTTGTCTTATGGCCAATGAAGAAGAAGAGGTAAGTACTTCTAACTCTCATTCTTTTGAAGAATTACAAGAAGCTTTTAAAGAACTATTTGTGAATTCAAGAAAGCTTCAAAAATTGCCAAAGAGGCTAAGGCTAAACTTCATGCTTTAGAAGAAGAAAATAAATTTTTAGAAAATGATATTCTTGACCTTAAAAATAAGATTAAGGCAATGAACGAAGCTTCTTCTTCCTTTGACCAAAGTTCTACTTGTTCCTCTTGTGAATCTTTAAAAATAGAGAATGTAGAACTTAAGAGCACCATAGAAAAACTTAAGGTAGAAGAGCCTAAGAAACTTGGTGAAGAAGTTAAGAATTATAAACCACCTAGAAAAAAAAATAATCCTAGGAATAACAAAATTAATTTTAGAAAGAATAAAAATAATAAGTTGAGACAACCTAGAAATGACTCTAAGATTTTTATAAATGATAAAAATAATTTGAGACAACCTAGAAATGAGTATATGAACTTAATTAATAACTCTAGGAATAATGACTTTAGATCACCTAGAAAATTTTTGGCTCAACCTAGGCATATGCATAATCCAAATGTAGTTTGCCATTATTGCTCTAAGATAGGACACATAACACCCGTTTGTTTTACCAAACACAGGGATTTGTTTTATAGCTATGATTATTATTTCCCTAACCCTCAAGGACCCAAACGTTTTTGGGTACCTAAAAATTATTTTTAGATGCATATGTAGGTGTGTTTGAAGACTACATTTTTGTAGTGGATGCTCCAAGCACAAACCTAATGATTTGCATCAAGGGGAGTCTCGGGGGTATTGTTTTTGCTATAAACATCGTATCAGTTTTAGGGGGAACATACAACAATGATGTTTTGTATCAAACATCAATGCTCAGGGAGTACCTTTTTTAAAAAACTTTACTTAGTGCTTTTTGCTAATGCCAAAAGGGGGAAGTGTTTGGGTATATGCAACAAGTGAGGGGGAATCTTGTTTTCAAAGACATAGGGGGAATTACCATTACTCTCTCTTTGAAAACCCAACTTGGCCTGCATATCCCCTCCTTGGTTTGTCATTATCAAAAAGGGGGAAATTGTTGGAAAACGTTTTCACTTTGACATTTGGCTAATGACAATGTTTGTTTCCGTTTAGGTTTTGATATTGACAAACCGTCGGGAACATGGAACAAAATTAAAAGATTCAAAGAGATAGAAAAAGTTCTTTGAAGAAACAAAAAGCACAAGAAAGACATTGACGCTGCTAAAGATGGCGACATTGGCGCTTTGAAGACGTATTCTAAATACTTAGGTTTTTATTGTAACAAGCTCATTCAATTTCTCTACGTCATGGCTCAAAACAAAATATGTTTTTCATGCATCAAATGAGTGTTTTCATAAAGGTTTTTAAGTTTCTAAAACCCATGGTTCTTGCTTAACCAAAACCATAACCATCAGTTATTGGCGTTCGGCTATGGTGTTCGGTTTTCGGCATTGGTTGTTGGCATTCATTTTAACCAAATGGTTTTTGGGTTTTTATCCTTGGTTTAAGCTTCTGGACACATTAAAAGGTTTTCCAAATCATTATTTTTCAAAAACCATAACCTTTGTTTTTTCGGCATAGGTTATCGGCATTCGGCGCTGGTTATCGGCGTTGGTTTTTGGCGTACAAATCAATCAAGTGGTTTTAATATTTTATGATTGGTTTTTACTTCTGGACATATCCAAATGGTTCTCCAACAAAAACATTCTAAAAACCACCTTTCGTTTTTGGTCTTTTGGTGAAAACCATGTGAAACGGCATAAACTTGGCTAGCCGTGGTTTTTACCTTAATGAAGTGGTTTTTAAGTTTTTATACTTGGTTTCTACATAAAATACATTGTATATGAGTTTCCAACACTTGGTTTTCATTTTGGAGAAATTTGGTTTTTGACATCAGTTTTCGGCGTTGGCTGCCAAACCATGGTTCTGGCAAACCATCCCAACATGCATGTCGGAAATCCCAACAGCGATGTTGGCCTTCAGAAGCCCAGGGCAGTAAGTTTTTGAACAGCGATGTTCATGGTTGAACAGCGATGTTTTCAAATGACCGTTGGGCTATTCAAGACAAAATCTTTCCATTTTTGAAAGTCAAACACCCCAACATCGATGTAGACCTCTAGACATCGATGTTTTGGTGTCCGTTAGCCATTTTTAAAGGAAAGTCAAAGCCAAAACAGCGATGTTCACTATATGAACAGCGCTGTTAGGGTAGATTTCAGCAGATCCACTTTTATTTGGTTTCCAAAAATCAAGCCAATCAACCCCAATCTTCTTCCAACCGTTGCACCTAGTTTTTGGGTATAAAAAGGGGTCTCTTGGGTCTACTTTTCACATCCATTCCTCACACATTTCATAGCTTACATTGCATCACTCCATAAACTTTTTACATAGCTTTTTAGAGTCATTTCTTGAGGAATTGAGCGTGTTCTTGATCTAAATTAATTTACTCATATTCTTATCTTTAAGAGAGTTTTTGTTCTTGAGTGGTTAAGTGTTGTGAACACTTTAAGGGAGGTTTGTTCCCTTGGTTGTACGAAGGAAGGGCATATTCCTTCGGGTTGAAGTCTTGGAGTGCGGTATCTCCGAGCAAGTGTATTGAGGCTCGTGGGACTCGAGTTCTCATGTTGTAACGATTTGTTAAGCACCTGTAAGCTTAACGGAAGTAGTCTAGCTCGAGAGAGTCTCTCGGGAGACTGGACTAGCCACACGTTGTGGTGAACCAGTATAAATCTTGGTGTGCTCCCTTTACTCCTTTTTATTCCGCTCTTTACTTTATCCTTGCGATTTTTATTCCGCGAAAATTTATAAACATTCTCGTGCCTCACTATTCACCCCCCCTCTAGTGAAGGGCACCTATTCTAACAAATAAATCATTCAAAATAGGAACAGAGTATTTTAATGTTGCGGAAGCTTAATAAAATACAACATAAACATAATTAATTTATGTCCTTTTCAAACAGTAATTCAAATCCAATACACACCTCCGTCCGACCATCTCGTCCCATTTGCCTCTTGGAAATCATGCTTCATTCTTTTTGTTTACCTACATGTAGCAAATAAAACATACTACACACTCAGTATTGAAGCTGAGTAAGCATATCTAATGCGTCGAACATCCATATAAATTGAAACTCAATTCATAATCAATTCATTTGATATCGTGCACATAATGTTCAGTTCATACTTCAATAATCAATTTTCAATTTTCATCATTCATTATTCAATATTCAATATTCATCAGTCAATATTCAACATTCAATAATCAGTATTCAACATTCAACATACAATATTCATCATTTTTCATTCAACAATATCCTTAGTCTAAGGTTAATCTATTTAATGTTTATCAACCCTTAAACGAATTCTAGTTTAAGATAATTCTAACAAATTCTTAAACTATATTCTAGTATAAGGTACTTTTATCCAATCATCAAGCTAGGCCTAGTTTAAAATTAAACTTACTTTCACTTAACGTCAACCAGAAACCGAAGAGCGGAATGCTCATTGTCGTGTTGGGTGGTATCCCCAAACGAGTGATCCTCAAGTTTGGATTGTAGATCCCGTACGTACGTTTTAACCCAGGCCACCAAAAATTTATAGTTATACTCGCAAGGCCTATTTCTAATCTATCATAGAGGTCTTCAAAATAGTATTAAAAACCAACATGAATATGGATATATCTTAGAGTTCTTCTAGATATCCTTAATAGTCATTATCAATTCCAAACAGATATATCTTAGAGTTCTTCTAGATATCTTTAACAATACAAATCATTTCATAATCATCAATGTATTCATTTTACTCATGGTTCAATCATTAAAAATAATCATTTTTATTAGGAACACAATCATCATTTATCATAACAATCATAATCAATAAATATAAACAAATATAATAATGATTAATATCATTAATTGTATAATAACAAATAGCAGCCTAGCATCGAGTGTTAACACTCTAGCTTACCGTCATGCATCAAATAAATGTTTAAAATTAATTTAAATATCATATTTTAGCATATCGTAATACTAGTACATGTTTACAATCGGATAGGAGCAGGGTGGATCGAACAGCTTTGGAATTTGAAATTTCTAGTTAGAAATCGTCAGAAACGGTATTTAATTACCGTAAGACGGTAGCGTGATACTATTAGACAGTATATGGCTACCGTGAGACGGGATTTCACTACCGTTCTACGAGAATGAACAGTACTTTGTCTTCTTCGTCAGTCCAAAGTTCGTATGGGTCATTTTAGGTAGTTAGGCTTGATTTAAAAACATATAGAAGTGTTCTCTAACATCCATAGATCATTTTAATACAATTAATTCGAAGCTTTAACAACAATTTACGAGTTTATGATTCTTGGTTCTTCCAAAACTAATTTTGAGCTTTTCTAACACATAACTCAACCAAATGATCTGTTATGAACATAGAATCGATCTACATGGACACTCTAGTCACTAGATATATTTATGGGCTTACCTCGAAGCTTAATGGAGGTTTTAAAGATTTTTCGGCGAAACTTCCGGCGGTGATAACTCTCAACTCTAGCGACCTCACACCAATACGATAGCACCACCGCGTTCTCCTCGCTCCCAGCAACAGAATAGATAGAAATATTGTGAGAAATGGTGAAAAATTGAAGGAATGGAGGTGGTCCTTATATAGGAAAATGGTGAAGGATGCTACCAAGGATGATGTCTGGTTTGCTGTTCGGGCGCCTAGTGGAGCGGGCTGTGATATTTCTCCCATTCCAAACGCAAGTACCTGATTGGGACTAATTAGGTCCCTGTTGGGGAACACTTTTTGGTCCAACTTTCTCCGAATTAAAATCTGATTGAACCGTTGGGATTAAATAGTTAAACTCTACATAATGATATAATTTTCATTATTTATTGACAAACTTTATAAATCACATATTTTTGTGTCCTTCTCAGTAATTAATTAATTAATTCTGATAGGCCTATTTTCGGGGCATTACATTTCTCTCCCCCTTAAAATAATTTCATCCTCGAAATTACCTGAGTCATTGATTGAAGAGATTCGGATATTGGGTCCTCATTGACTCTTCAGTTTCCCATGTCACTTCCTCATTCGAAAGATTCCTCCATAGTACCTTGACTAGAGGGACAGATTTAATTCTCAATTCTTTGATTTCCCGTGCCAAGATTTGGATAGGTTCTTCTTCACAGGTCAAATTTTCATCAAGGGTTACAGTTCCATCGGTCAAGATGTGAGATAGATCAGATCGGTATCGTTTTAACATAGACACATGGAATACGTCATGAATTTTGTTTAGTTCGGGTGGAAGTTCTAACCGATAGGCCACTGGACCTACCCATTCACTGATTCGATATGGTCCAATATACCTTGGACTCAGTTTTCCCTTCCTACCAAACCGTATTACTTTCTTCCACGGTGAGACTTTCAGAAACACCTTGTAATCAACATTGTATTCAATCTCATGACGTTTCAAGTTGGCATAAGATTTTTGTCGATTAGAAGCCACTTGCAGTCTTTCTCTGATCAGACGAACTTTTTACAAGATCAGGTCCTCCAAGCTTTTGCTCACTTAGGGCCTGTTCTTTTGTACTTGAACTCTTAACTTCCAGTTTTTTCTAGTTCCTTCCAGTTCTTTCCAATTTCTTCCAGTTTCTTCGAGTTTCTTCCAGTTCTTCCAGTTTTTTCCAGTTCCTTCCAACTCCTTCCAGTTTCTTCCAGTTTCTTCAAGTTTCTTCAAGTTTCTTCCAACTATATTTATTTTCTTCAAATTCTTTCTACTTTCTGACAAATCACTCTAAAAAAAATATTATTATTATTATTATTACAGTTTTTTTTAATTACAACTTTTATGTTCATAACTATAGTTTATAAATTATTTCATTTTGTCATCTCACTATTTTTATGATTCATGTTCATTATTTTTTTCTTCAACTTTTTAATATGAATAATACCATTTTTTTTGTATATTAATCTACAAGAAAAAAATAGGAAACTATTTAAAAAATTATGGTTAAATAGTTATATACTCCCTCTGTCCCTAAATATTCACAACATTTGCTTTTTAAACAGTCGCGGGAAATTTTGTTTATTTCGATGTTTTCATTGATTATTTGATAAAATAAAATATTTTTGACACCTCTTATTTCAAAAAACTTTTCATGTAGTTTTTTAATATGTAAATTTTATTTTTTATTTCTATACCAATATGTAAATAAAATGAATTGAAAAAATTTAATATTTTGCCTCGGGAATACAAATGTGGCAAATAATTTGGGACGGAGGGAGTAGAATATTTTTTAATCTAAATTTATATAAGGTAAACATCGATATTTTAATCTAAAATATAGTACCTTCAATTAAGTTTAACTACATTGTAGAATATTAAGTGTTAGTTCATCTCTAAACTGTTTCATTGAATCTTTAGTTTGTTCATCAAACAGCATCACCTTGGGCCTATCTTGAGCTGTTTGCTTCCTCAGTGAAATTGGTTTTCCCTTTCGATGAAGACGAATGAAATTGTGCAAAGTGCATGTTGCAATAACAATTTGAATTTGGTGCTCCTGTTTCATTTGAGGCATCCTGTTGTGCAATATTTTCCATGTGTTCTTCAAAGTTCCAAATGTTCGCTCTATAGTTGTTCTCAAAGAGGAGTGGCGATAGTTAAATAACTCTTTAATGCCTTGAGGAAATTTGCCGATTTTACGACCTCTTGCGAAATCTGGAACGTGATATCGAACACTTTTATCTTTATATGGAGCCAGATATCCAGAGGTACAAGGGTACCCAGAATCCACTAAATAGTATTTACCTAGCCATACATATGTAAAAAATGTCATGTGAGTGAACATGCAAACGTAGCTACATACATGTATCTATTGAATAGATTATTCTATAGAGTAAGCATCCAAGTACCTGGTGGAGGGTGTGGAAAATCAAACTCAGATTTAAGCAAACTATCTCTTAATACAGCTAAGTCATGAGCACTCCCTTCCCAACCGGCATTAACATATGTAAAAAACATGTCAAATGAACATACGGCCAAAACATTCCAACTCTTGTTCCCTTTACGATCTCGGAAAGGTTGAACATGTTCATTACCTACACGAGCTTCAATATGTGTTCCATCTAGAGCTCCTATACAATCCTTCAAGAAAAGAATTAAACATTATAACCAAACATTTTATAATCATACATTATGCAAAACAAAAACATGTAAAAAATTATTGAAAACTTATAAGATCATTGAATAATACTTTTTAGTGATCCTTGACCTACCTTAAAAAAAAGGCCAATACAAGGTATTGTTCGCAATTTCTTCGGGCACTTCATCTGAGGCCTTATAATATCGACAAATAGAGCCACCAACGCCTTCAAGACTTGCTTGTGATATTTACTTATTGAGGATAAGGAATGATGGAATCGATCTTCTGCATCCCGATAGCTTGCTCCCCTTGCTAAAATGAATAAACATATCCCAACTTTTTCTGCTACATTAATAAAACGGCCTTCTTCAAGAAACCCTCTCTCTAAGATTGTGTTAACAAGAAGTATAAAAGCATCTCTTTCAAGGCGAAAAATATTTGCACATGCATTAATATTTTGACCATATAAAACTTTATGCATATATTTTGCCCCACTTTCGACATGTATTGTTCGTGGTATTTTTGAAAATTGCATTCGAGATCGTTTTGACAAGATTCATTTTATTTTATGTAGGATTAAAATATAAACCGCACGTTCTTCTTCATCCATTCTGCATTGCACGTAATATGACAACAAATAATTAGATCAAAGGATTCAAAAAAATTACAAATACACAAAGCGGTATACGAGTAGTTTAGATGCATGCAACAAACACAAACCATATCACAAACAAGATAACTTTATTAATTTAAAAAATAGCATGATAACATAAAGTCAAGTCACTAATATGTTTAAAAGTCTAAACAATATAACTAAAATAAATATATTTTAAACCAAGTAAGGTGTATAAATAGAATACTAGGCCTACAATCTAAAAACACTCAAATTCCACCCAATCGTTTCATCAAAAACTTAACTGCAAGCTCGTCATCCATTGCTAAAAAGTATGCCATGTCATGTGCATTCTTAATCATCTCTAGTGCTTCAAAGATAAAGTCAACTCCTTTATTAAAATTAATAGGTATTGCCTTAAGCCTATCGACGACTTGTTTATAAATGGATGGTTCTTTTTTTGCCTCTTCCTTCATGCGAATAATTGAGAGAGCATTGTCAATCTCAAACTCTTGGATTTTCATCTTAGAAAGTTGTTGCCTTTTGTTATGCATTGAGCTCTTATCTTCAAAATTTCTTTTTAAAAAAGTAGCTTGTGAACTTGTACGAGGAGAGTCAACGTCCTCCTTTCTATAGCATTGTACATCCTCATCAGGAGTTCCATTAGGATCTTCAAGAGACTCGCTCTCGTGATCTATATCAATATTTGGTACATTCTCTTTTTCACTCGCAATGCTAGCAGAAGGAATTAATCCTGGAGAAAAGCTCATTTTGCCAGTTGCTTCCCTACCACCAAATAATACTCGCAACTTCTCTATAAGTGCAGGAGGTCCCTTGCGAAATGATTTACATCCTGGATTGTTCTACATGTCAATTAAAGTTTATTTTAAGTGTTCTATTATATGAAGTGCATGTACACTATACTAATTAAAGCATGCTTTTAATTAAATGAGTTACCTTAATGAACTCTTCCCACCTAGCATCCCCCACAATAGGCACACCAGTTGTAGTGTCTATACCACCACCTGTCATGTTTATAAGTGCATCCATGCTTTGAGCTTTTTTGACAATTCATTATAGTGGTTTATTATTTGTTTCTCTCTGTCTTTGCAACTTTCCTTAACATTACTTTAATGTCGCCCCATTCAAATTTTGAAGCCCCTTGCATTCTTTGATCAATTAGCAAATCTACCAACTTCTCATCGTCATCATCAGTCCAATGAGACCTCCGTCCCGAAGCCATATTTCTAAAAATACTAATATTATAAGTTACCTTATACCTAATACATGGCGGTGGCGGAGCCAGGAAATTCATGTAGTGGTGCAAAAACAAATGTAAAAATAAAAAACAAATCAAAATGATAAGTAGTACTTCGTATTAATATGATTTTTTAAAACATTTACAAAATAAAAAAAATCATACTACTTTTGTCCCTGAGTATTTGTTCAGTTTTGACTTTTTTCGGTAAATTGTTTTCAACTTTTGACATATAATTAAATAAAATATACATTATATTTTTTAAATTTTCAATATAATAAATACTAGAGACAGAGAGAGTATTAAACTATTTTACTTTTTGATAGAGTTTGTTTGAAATTGAATAAAAAATTAAATAACCTACCACTCGTGAATTAAATACCTACACTATTTTACTTAAACCCTCAATTCTATTAGAATACAAATTGAATGTCACGGAATACCAGCCAAACACTAATCAAACATAAAACAGATCTAAGAAAGCCTCTTTCACAAGTATAATTCTAGAAAGAAGGACAAGTGTATCAAATAAATTTTTGAAAACAAACATAGATAAAGGAACATGATTCTAAAAAAATTAAGAGAGAGCAAAGGCAGACCTGGACGATGGACGAAGCAGGGCAGCGAGAGAGATGGGGAGCCTGCAGATTGTGGCGTACGGGAATTAGGGATTTAAGATGAAGTCCCTTATATATATACTAAACGAATAGAGAAAAAGAAAATAAGGAGGGAAACCAAAAACAATATACAAAAAAGGGGAGAAACGAAAAAAGAAGCGGAGAAAAAGACTCATTGAGTTGGTCTTTATTACTCAATTCTTCCTCATTTTTATTTATTTCAAAAATTAGTTTTGTTTTTTATTTTTCTAATTTTTATAAAATAATTAAAAGTCAAAATACTTTAGAAAAAATGACTAATGTAAGAGTATAACATAAAAAATATAAAAAAACAGTTCTATGTTTTTATTCAAAAAGTAGGGTTACAATGGAAATAAATTGTCAATCCTTAAAGAAAAAATATGTTTGATTACATTATATGACATGCCAGATATTTTAAACAAAATCTTGTAATATATAAAATATAATTACAAATATATTATTTTATAATAAATACATATAGCCATAATAACTCTTAACTATTTAACATTTTGATATTTAAGCTAATATTATATATTCTAATTATTTTTTTAAACTATCTTTTTATGTATGAAAATAATATTCGTAAAATTTTTTTATTTTAAAGACAATCATTTAGATAATGTAATAACACCACCACTACCACCACCACCACCACTAACAACAACAACAATAATAATAGTAATAATAATAATAATAATAATAATAATAATAATAATAATAATAATAATAATAATAATAATAATAATAATAGCAATAATAATAATTTATATCAACAAGAATCAGAATGAGAATAATTTAAAACCACACATAAAAACTTTTATTAAATTTTACAATTTATTCTAGTTTTTTCAGTTTCTTTTAATTTTTTCCAGTTTTTCCAGTTTTTCCAGTTTCTTCCAGTTTCTTCCAGTTTCTTCTAGTTTCTTCCAATTTCTTCCAGTTTCTTCCAGTCCTTCCAGTTCCTTCCAGTTTCTTCTAGTTTCTTCCAGTCTCTTCCAATTTCTTCCAGTTTCTAGCTCCTTTTTTTCCAGTCCTAAAGAACAGGCCCTTAGTTCAGTCCAGCAAACTAGGGTTCTACAATGTCTCCCATAAAAGGCTTTATACGGGGCCATTTGGATACTCGCTTGGTAACTGTTGTTATAAGCAAACTCAAATAATGGTAAATATTGTTCCCAGTTGCTCCCAAAATCGATTACACATGCTCTCATCATATGTTCTAGGATTTGGATTGTCCTTTCAGATTTTCCGTCTGTTTGCGGGTGAAATGTTGTACTAAAGCTGAGTTTAGTACCTAGCGCTTTCTGCAGACTCTTCCAGAATTGTGATGTGAATCGAGGGTCACGATCATAAATAATAGATATTGGCACACCATGCAATCTTACGATTTCTCGAATGTACAATTATGTCAACTTTTCCCATTACGTATCACGTCAGATTGGTATGAAATGGGATGACTTGGTTAATCCGTCAACGACTATCCAAACAGTTTCATTCTTGTTAATTGATAATGGAAGTCCGATTATAAAGTCCATAGTAATTCTTTCCCACTTCCATTCAGGAATGGTAGGTGGATGCAACAATCCACTTGGCACTTGATGTTCTGCTTTGACTTGTTGACACGTCAGACATCGGGTCGTAAATTTTGAAATTTCTTGCTTCATCGTGGGCCACAAATATGTCTTTTTCAGATCTTGAAACATTTTATTACTGCCGGGATGCATGGTATATGTGGTTTCGTGAGATTCACGCATTAAACGTTCTCTCACTTCACCACTAGGAACTACCAATCAGTTCTGATAAAATAAAACACCATCATTCACAGTGAAGTCTTGTCTCTCCCCCTTAGAGACATGCTCACTCATTTTCAAACAATATTCGTCTTATCTTTGTGCAGCATAAATCTCATTTTCGAGAGTTTATTGGATTCGAAGTTCGGCCACCATCTTTCGACTTAACGCGTCATCTACTAAGTTAGCCTTACCAGGATGATAGTCGATATAACAGTCATAATCCTTGATCAGTTCCAGCCATCTTCTTTGTCTTAAGTTCAACTCTTTTTGAGTCAGCAGACATTTTAAACTTTTATGGTCTGTATGAATATATGTCGTCTCTCCAAAGAGATAATAATGCCATATCTTCAAAGCAAATGCAACTGCTGCTAACTCAAGATCGTGGGTGGGATAGTTACATTCATGGGTCTTCAATTGTCTTGAGGCGTATGCCACTACTTTACCATCTTGCATGAGTGCACATCCCAAGCCATTATGAGATGCGTCACTAAACACCGTGTAGTCTACACCTGGTACTGGTTGTGTAAGTACATGTGCTTCCGTCAGACATTTCTTAAGCTTTTCAAAGCTTTGTTGGCATGCGTCAGTCTATACAAATTTCACGTCCTTCCTTAGAAGTTTGTTTAGTGGAGTTTCAATTGAGGAAAAGCCTTCTACAAAACGTCGATAATACCCAACTAATCCCAGAAAGCTTCTCACTTCACGAACATTCCTTGGAACCTTCCATTCGGTAATGGTGGATATTTTACTAGGGTCTACTTTGACACCTTCTTTCGAAAGCACATGAACCAGAAATGTGACTTTGTCGAGCCAGAATTCACACTTTGAGAACTTTGCATAAAGTTTATGCTCTTGTAGCACTCGGAGTACTATTTCCAGATGTTTTGCATGATCTTCTCGATTCTTCGAGTATACCGAAATGTCATCGATGAATACAACTACGAATTGATCTAGATAGGGTCGGAATACACTATTCATGAGATCCATGAATACTGCAGGAGCATTGATCAAACCAAAGGGCATCACCGTGAACTCATAATGACCATAACGAGTATGGAATGCAATCTCTTAGAATGTCCTATTTCTTGACAGGGATTTGATGGTATCCTGATTGTAAGTCAATCTTAGAGAATACAGTAGATCCTCTAAGATGATCAAATAAGTCATCGATACGAGGTAAGGATAATGATTTTTGATTGAGACTTTATTCAATTGATAGTAATCGATGAAGAATCTCATCGAGCCGTCCTTCTTCCTTACAAACAAAACGGGTGCTCCCCATGGGGAAACACTCGGTCGAATGAATCCTTTATCAAGCAATTCTTGTAATTGAGCCTTCAAATCTTTCATTTCAGCAGGAGCCATACAATAAGGAGTTGTAGATATCGGTCTTGTTCTAGGAACAAGATCGATGGAAAATTCTACCTCTTTGGAAGATGGTATACCAGAAAGTTCATCAGGGAATACATCAGAAAAGCTATATACCGTCGGTGTATCCTTCAATTCAGGAATTTCTTTTGGCTTTTAGCAGGATTGGATTCTGCTGTCGAGCATTGACTAGGAGCGGGACGCGCTAATGCTGTCTGACTGGAAACAGGTGCGGGTGGAAATGGCTCTCCAAGATTGGTAGGACATTTCCTCTAGAAATGTCTAGGTTTTCCGCATCCTAAACATAGGCCTTTCTTCAATCAGCATTCTCTAGGATGATTCCTCCCCCATGACTCTCATGTCAGGTGTTTCCACCTCCTCGTCCTATCAACAGATGCTACTAACTGGGTTTGGACAGATTTTCCCTTCTTAAAGTGTGGTGAGTTGCTAGGTCCTTGGAATGGTCTTTTCCCACTTGGAGCGAAACCTGCAGGGCGACGATAACTTGGACCAGTACCTTCTTTCTTCAAGTACTCTTTGCAAGCAGTCAGGTCTTGTCTGCTTTGACACTCAAATCATAAGCGGCTGTAAAATCTACCGTTGGTATGATAGATACTTGCACCCTGAGATCAGGTCGGAGTTTTGACCTGAATTCCTCAATACGATAAGTTGTGGTGCTCACCAACGTCGGTGCAAATTTGGCAAGACTGACAAACTTTTGGCGATATTCAAGGAGCGTCATATCCCCTTGTCGCAACTCAACACATTCTGTACGTTTCTCTTCACGGAAACGCGTTGGAATATACTCCTTCCTAAATGCCCAATCGAAAAATTTCCCATGTCCATGGTTTCAGGGTTCCATCGCTCTCGTCCGTGCGTTTCCACCACTCATAGGCTTCTCCGCGAATTAATTGTGTTGCAAGCCTCGGGTAGTTGTTAAGAGGTATGTCCAGATCTCTCAACACACGAGCGGTCTGCCCGATCCAGTCCCAAGCAATTTGGGGTTCGGCGATACGATCGCCTAGAAATTCTTCGCCACCATTGTCTTTCAATGTTTTGAAAGTAATCACACGTTGGGCGGTGGAGGCGGTGGTTGAAACATAGTGGTTGAAAGTAATCACACACACACACAGATATATATATATATATATATATATATATATATATATATATATATATATATATATATATATATATATATATATATGGGATTGACTCCGGTGAGATGACACCTTGTGGTAAGATGACATGTTTCAGTCAGATGACGCTGGAGCTCACCACTGATCACTGCAAAGCTCACTACTGATCACTGCAAAACTCACCACTGTCCACTGCAAAGCTCACCATGATTTTCTAACACTTTTTTTTCAAAATTTGATGGTTAAATGCTTATAAAGCCCAGCAACAAAGCTCACTTACTCACATTGCAAAGCTCACCGAATATGTGCACAAAGCTCACCACACTTTAAAGTTTAAAATGATTTCAAAAAAAAACAAAGGGCGGTGGTGCTGACTTCCAACCGCTGCAGACTACCGCCGTGGACCGGTAGTTTACTTGTGGTGCAATTTTATTAACTTTTTTTTTTAAAAAAAAGTGGTGAGCTTTGCATTGTTCCTTGGTGAGCTTTCCATTGTCAATCGGTGAGCTTTGCCTTGACAGTTGGTGAGCTTTACACTTTGACCGCCCATGACCAATGGCCACCACTGATGACCCCCAATGTCGTCGTAGACCGGTGGTTGAGCGGTGGTTGACAAATGGTTGAATGGTAGTGCTATTTTTTTAACTTTTTTTATTTAAAAAAAGTGGTGAGCTTTGGATTGACAGTATGTGAGCTTTGCATTGGCAGCTGGTGAGCTTTCCATTGGCAGTTGGTGAGCTTTCCATTGGCAGTGTTGTGTGTTGTGTCATCTGATTGAAGCATGTCATCTTACCATAAGGTGTCATCTCACTGGAGTCAATCCCTATATATATATATATATAATATATATATATATATATATATATATATATAGGAAGCAAAAAGCACACATAAAATGGATGGAACTAGGGGATCAAAGCACCTCATATTTCCATTCATATGTGAAAGGCAAAAGGAGCGCACTCAAAATCACAAGCATATTGGCTGGAAATGGAAAGAAGACTTTGTAGGTAGAGGCAATTAAAAAGGAAGGAGTGGTTTATTTTAAGGAGGTGTTCAGCTCGTCTAGGGACACAGATGCAGTTAATATCCTAGAACACATCCCTAACTTAATTAGCCTTGAAGACAATAATATGATGTGTAGGATACCAAATGAAGAGGAAATTAAACAGGCAGTTTGGGATTTGAACCCTAACAGTGCTGCAGGCCCTGATTGTTTTAATGGTAACTTCTTCAGAGGATGTTGGAGCATTATTAAAGAAGATGTTACTAAGGCTACTCAAGAATTCTTTATTGGTGTACCAACTCCTTTAACCTATGGCAGCACCTTCATTACCCTTATCCCTAAAAAGGAAGCATGCACTCAGTTCTCAGACTACAGGCCAATTTCCCTCTCTACTTTTATGAGCAAGATTAATACTAGGATTTTGGCTACAAGGCTGCAGACCTTACTATCAAAATTAATCTCTATGGAACAAGCTGGGTTTCAAAAGGGCATGGGAGTGGAGGATCAAATTCTAATGGCATGTGAAATGGCTCACAACTTGGATAAACATTGTGAAGGGGGCAACGCTATAATCAAAATAGATATGGCAAAGGCATTTGACAAAATTGAGTGGAACTTTTTAAAGGGCGTCTTAGACAGATTTGGCTTCTCTCCTAGAGTACAGGAATTATTGATCTCAAATCTAAAGGGTACTCACATTTCAATTCTAATCAATGGTTGCCCAACTAGATTTTTCAAGATGGAGAGAGGGGTTAAGCAGGGGGACCCCCTCTCCCCTCTACTATTCATCATTGCTAGTGAAGTCTTCTCATGGATGATTAAAACTTCTATGGAAAGGAAGTTCATTCAAAGGTTCAACACAGGAAGGAATTTCCTGGTGAGTCACTTGGCATATGCTGATGACCTTATCATTTTCTTAAGAGGAGGAATTAGAAACTTCCTAAAATTCAAAGCCTTGTTAAAGGAGTATACTGAAGGGTCTGGACAGGAGGTTAATTACAGCAAATCTAGATTCTATGTTGGGAGCAAGGTCCAAAACAACAAGGTCACCAGAATGGAAGTAGCCTTGGGGATGAAAAATGATAAATTGCCTTTCAAGTATCTAGGAGTTCCAATTTGCAAGGGAAAGATAAAAAAAATCCACTGTCAGGGACTCTTAGACCATTTTGAAAAGCAAATAACCACCTGGTATAGCAAAATGTTGAATCCAATGGGAAGACACATTCTCATTAAGCATGTTCTTTCATCTATTCCATTACACTACTTGGCTATCCACAGCTTGCCTATATCTATTATCAACCAGCTGAATAGGGTTATGGCTAATTCCTTGTGGGGTTACACAAATGGTAAGGCCAAGCATCACTGGAGAAAATGGGAAGCTATTTGCAAACCTAAAGACGAGGGAGGTCTGGGGCTGAGAAATATCAAGGATCTGCAAAAGGCCTACTCACTAAGAATATGGTGGAAGGCTCAGAGGGGTAATAGTATATGGGCCTTATTCATTAGAGACAAGTACCTAAGGAGAAATTCATTCCAAGAAAAAATAGTGGACTCCCCTAATTGGAAGAGAATATGTAGAGTGGCATGTATAGCAGAGGAACACTCGGGTTTGCAAAATGGTGTTATGCATTGGGATGGGGGAGAATTCACTCTTAAACAAGGTTACAATGCATGCAGGGAAGTGGGGAATTCACAACTAAGTTACAAACTGGCGTGGCACAAGCTTAAATCCCAAGTGTTAAACTACTCCAATGGAAAATTCTGCAAGACATCATTCCTTTCCCACAGATATACATCAAAGCTGGCTTCCACTTGCATTCACAATGCCCACTCTGTAAATCATGGGAAGCAAGTGTAAACCATACCATTCTCCATTGTGAGTTCAGCATCTACATTTGGAACCTCTTTGCAAACCTCCTACAAGGGCCAAAAGCCAAAGAAGGAATTACTTTGAGACAACATTTCCTAGAATGGGGTCTTAGAGCAAATAGTAAGACACAAAGAGGAAACTTGAGAATGGTTATACCTGGTATAATAGCGTGGAACATATGGAAAATATACAGTGCAACAATCTACAATGAAGACATCCCCGTTATGTCCACAACACTTAAACGAATAAAAACAACCATTCAACATTGGAATTGGCTACACAGGAAAAAGAGTTGGATGATCAGAGACCAAGAATTGTATGACTTGGGGTTCCAAACCTTCAGCCTCAATGGGAAGTACATACCTGTGGAGCAGCTACGGTTTTGCAGCAGTCATTCGAGAAGGAGGAGAGGAGGCAACGACGATTACGCAGAAGGAACATCCTCAAAGATTAGTCTGTTGTTTGTGTATTTTATTTGTGTATCTTGTTCTTTTGTCTCTCTTTACTGGGTCTTGTCCCGGTGGGCTGAGTTCTCAACTCAACCATTGTGCTGTATAAAGTTCTATATTTAATAAACTTTGCTACGGTTCCCCGAACGTAGCACCACTGAGTTTGGTGGATCCTTCGGGTTAATATACACACACACACACACACACACACACACACACACACACACACACACATATATATATAGGGGTAATAATATATATATATATATATATATATATATATATATTATTTAAAGAGGCTTTATTAATACAGAAAAAAGAGTACAAGAAGAGAATGCCCTACTACACCACATTCAAAAGTTTGCTACCGTTTAACCAAAATAAATCTAAACCCCAACCAGTGAAGGTGTAATCATGGATCAGCCATTTTTTGCGTCGTGAAGCCCAACTCCAAGCTTGAATATGTTTAAAACAATGTTGGATGATACCCTCCGTGGTGTGGATCTGGCCTTCATGAATTGCTAAGTTCCTTGCCTTCCAGAGGTGCTAGGCAATGACTCCGGGCATAATGACTTGCAAAACCCCTTTGAAGGAGAATGTATCACCGGAGAACCACCAACTGATGAAAATTTGGTTAAGATTGAGGTTGTGCGCTGACAAGGGAGCATCGATGAGAGTGCCATAGTACTTCCAGACCTGGTAACCAAACTTGCAATTTCCGAGAGTGTGGTCTAAGGAATCTTCTGCTTGCTTGCAAAGCGGACATTGGCTGGGGAAACAGGAGCTGAAGCACTTGGTTAACTCCGGGAAGGGTAGGCAGTTCATGAAAGCTTTCCATTGGAAGAGTCGGAGTTTGGGAGTCTGGGCTTTATGCCAAATGTACTTGCAAGAAAGCTGGGAGGGTAGTACGCCAAAAAGAGATATGAGGATATTCTTGGAGCAGAACGGTTTCCCATCCCAAAGTGGAGGGTGCACAGAGTCATTAATGTGAGTGACGGCGTAGGATTGAACACGGCAGATTCTCTTCCATGGCGTGGAATCAGTGAGCTTCTCTTTGATTGTGCCCTTGCGCATGTAAATGGCTCGCATGGTGTTAGCCCAGACCCCCGTATCATGATTCACCCGCCACCAGAGGTTGATCGAATGGGTCTTTTGAAGTGTTTAGAGATCCTTAATATCCAGCCCACCCGCGCTTGAGGGTTGACAGAGACGTTTCCAGCTCTTCCAGTGATGAAGATGGTTGCCATGCCTTCTTCCCCAAAAGAAATTGGCCATCCTAGAGTGAAGAAGATTGATGACAGCCACCGGGAGAGAGTGCACGGCTAGAATATGTTGGGGGATGGACGAAAGCACGTGCTTGATGAGTATAAGACGTCCCATTTGGTTCAATGTTTTGTTATACCACGATTGAATGTGCTTGTCAAAGTGATCCATGAGGTTGCCACAGTGGTGCTTTTTAAGATGCCCTTTGCAAATGGTAGCTCCACAGGGTAAGGTTCCTTTATGCATGCCCAAAATTTTTTCTATGTTCTGCAGGTGGGTACTGTTTGTGGTTTCTTTGACGTAGAACTTGCTCTTTGCTGAATTAATGACTTGACCAGAATCTGAAGAGTATACATCCAACAACTTCTTGAGCTTGAGTAGATTGACTGAGTCACCTTTAGTAAAGATCATTATGTCATCGGCATAGGTGAGGTGGCCTATAAACTTCACGCTTCCCATGTTATAGTGGTGGATATGGGATTCCTCCATGCTTCTGTTAAGTAGACGTGACAGACCTTCACTTGCAATAATGAAAAGAAGAGGCGAAAGAGGGTCGCCTTGCTTGACACCCCTAGTCATGGGAAAGTAGCCTGCAGGTTGACCGTTAATGAGGACTGAGAGCATACTGCCTTTTAGGTTGGCCATGAGAAGGCTAGCTGCTTTGGTGCTGAAACCGAACCGAAGAAGAACTGCCTCCAGGTAGTCCCAGCGTAGGGTGTCGAACGCCTTAGCCATGTCAATTTTAACGATGATGTTTCCTCCAAAAGTTTTCCTATTCAAGTTGTGCATAGCTTCCAAAGCAAGGAGAATGTGGTCAGACATGCATTTCCCTTTTTGAAATGCCGCTTGATTGTTGGAAATAATCTTGGGGAGGATGGTTTTTAACCTGCAAGCTAGAATTTTAGTATTAACTTTGCTCATAAAAGTACTCAAAGAAATGGGCCTGTAGTCTTCGAAACTTTTGGGGCAATCCTTCTTAGGAATTAAAGTAATTAGGGTGCTTCCAAAGGCGTGGGGGATGGCAAACCCTAAGAAGAATTCTTGGGAGGCTTTAAGCATGTCTTCCTTGATTATATCCCAAGTGGTTCTAAAGAATAGCCCGTTGTATCCATCAGGTCCTGAAGCGCTGTTGGTGTCAAGGGCCCAAACCGCGTTTTTGACCTCCTCCAGGCAAGGTGTTGTCCATCTCTGAAAGGAGGGAAGGTATATGAGAAAGGTTGTGCAAGGGTGGTGGTTCGGCTGGGGCCTTGAACTGGCTGGAAAAATGGGTTATTGCCGCATCGCGAATCTGGGAAATGTCTGAAAGCCCAATACCAGAGGGAGAGATAATGTGATAGATAGCAAGCTTCTTTCTCTTACCGTTGGCGAAAGCATGGAAGACCTTGGAATTCATATCCCCTTGTTCTAGCCATTTGGCATTGGCTTTTTGTTTCCAATATACAACTTCCTTGTGGGTGGCTAGGAGCAACCTTGCGCTAGCTTCCTTGGCTATAACACGGTTGGTCTCCGTAGGGTTTCCTTCGTAAAGCTGCTGAGTGGTAGTGGCATAATTTTCAGCTTTGTTGAGGTTATCAAAAATATGGCCGAACTCATTCTTGTTCCAAGCTTTGAGATCCTGGAGTTTGGCTACAAGTCCGTGCATACCGCTAACAGTAGGGCTTTTGTTCCAGCATTCCTTGACAACTGGAATGAAATTAGTGTGGTCGATCCAAGGGTTTATATATATATATATATATATATATATATATATATATATATATATATATATGGGATTGACTCCAGTGAGATGACACCTTATGGTAAGATGACATGCTTCAATGAGATGACACAACACACAACACTGCCAATGGAAAGCTCACCAACTGCCAATGTAAAACTCACCAACTGCCAATGCAAAGCTCACCAACTGTCAATGCAAAGCTCACCACTTTTTTTAAATAAAAAAAGTTAAAAAAATAGCACCACCACTCAACCACCGCTCAACCACCGGTCCACGGCAACAGTAAGGGTTATCGGTGGTGGCCATTGGTCATGGGTGGTCAAAGTGTAAAGCTTACCAACTATCAATGCAAAGCTCACCAACTGTCAATAGAAAGCTCACCCAGGAATAATGCAAAGCTCACCACTTTTTTTATAAAAAAAGCTAATAAAATTGCACCACCAGTCAACCACCGGTCCACAACGGTAGTCTAAAGCGGTTGGAAGTCAGCACCACCGTCCTTTGTTTTTTTTTGAAATTATTTCAAACTTTAAAGTGTGGTGAGCTTTGTGCACATATTCGGTGAGCTTTGCAATGATAATCAGTGAGCTTTGTTGTTGGGCTTTGTAAGCATTTAACCATCAAATTTTGAAAAAAAAAGTAAAGTGTTGGAAAATCATGGTGAGCTTTGCAGTGGACAGTGGTGAGCTTTGCAGTGATCAATGGTGAGCTTTGCAGTGATCAGTGGTGAGTTCCAGCGTCATCTGACTGAAACATGTCATCTTACCATAAGGTGTCATCTCACTGGAGTCAATCCCTCTATATATATATATATATATATATATATATATCCTCTTATTATATAAATGTAGATACCAGTTAGGTACCCATTAATTTTATGGTTTTTTTCCATCCAAAAAAATATGTACTCTTAGGCTTTAGAGTTGTACCAATAGTATATAATACCCACTGTGCCCCTAACCACGTTATACTCTCCGTCTACTGTGGAGTAAATATATACTATCCAATTCCGTAACTCTTATCGTATCCTTTCAAACACAACCCAAATCCGGCTCTCGCAATTTCTTCTTTGTAATCCGATTAAAGGCTCGCGAATTCCACGGCTTCACCTGATAAAATAGGAGTAAATGCTTGAATTGGGTATACAATTTGATTCATCACCTGCTATAGGAGTAAATTGTTGAGTGATTCACACGATGCGTTGCTAAGAATTTCGCTTGAACTCCGGCTTCCCCAGAAAAAAACAGGTAATTGATTTGCTTAATTTCAATTTTTTTTACGCGATTCGGTTGTTTTCCGGGTTGTAGCTGAAAGACATCTGACTTCCCTTTTATTTTTCCAGTTCAAAATTTTGGAATATACTCCTAATTAATAATTTAAGCATCCGTTACGTTTTTGTCAATCAAGTAGGTATTTATAATCGGTTTATTGAGATGGAATGAAACACAGTCCTGTGCTTTGCTTCCAGGTTTGTGAATTCTTTCTGCTTTTTCCAAAAAAATTACACTCATTGGTGGTGAATGGTTTTTTCCTCCGATTGTGATGGTTATTTGTAATTACCCAGTTTCTTTTCATCATTTGTACTGAATAATTTTTTTAAAAAAATTCCAGGTTCACTTTCATTTGCTCTAATTACCAAGATCATTGTTAAGGTAAGTACTATTTCTTCACAGAATAGTTCTTCACAAAAATCATTGTTAAGGTAAGTATTATTTGTTTATACCAATCTGTTTCTTAAACCATACTTAGAGTCTTTCGTTAAAGTCATGGATGAAAAAGTATCTTATCACCATCCTCGCCATCTATTCTTCTTCAGTCATTGTGTGCAAAAAATAACCCATATCCTGTGTGATAGCTTAGTAGCACCCAAACAGTATCAACTTATTCCCAGTTTTGCCGAAATTATGCCATCACCTATATGGTAAAAAACATGCTTTTAGGAAATTATTTGAATATCATTACATAGCCTATTGGTTGAGGCATTGCATTTCTTGGTTTATTGATCTCTTCAATGGAAAAAATGACCACATTGCATATCTTTTTTGAAATTAAGAGATTTAGAAAACAAAAATTTACCTCTAGGTTGTGTTTGCCCAAAGTAGGCATCGTGAATGCTGCGAAATTGAAGCGCTAAAAGTCTTGCCTTGTGAGTCGATGTGAGAGCTCTGACGTTTGAACCTGAAGAGTTTAAACATCTATGATAGAAGCCACATGTTTTCTAGATTACCTCATAAAGATCAAATTGCGGGAGAAGGTGTCTGGAGATCGCAAGTGTGTGCGCTGTACTAAGCTAGAATTACAGGAGATAGTAGTCTGTGATGGATGGGGTCTGTGTAAAAGGGTAGGATGTTGTTTGTGATGGAAGGTGTGTGTAAGCCTAGGGTAGAATATCTGGAGGAGTTAGAGGCAGATCTGCTAATATCACAGAGGATATTGTTCATTCCACTGTTAATAAGTACAAGATAAAATATATGCGCGCCTTAGGATTAGAGTAGTATCCTGCGTATTTGGAAGTACAATTTGAACTCTTCAGGTTATCTTTAGTACAATCTGAACTCCTCAAATTATCTTTAGTAATTCAAACTCCATATATGTTTAGTATCCTGCATATTTGCAAGTAGTTTGAACTCCATTTATCTTTAGTATCTATAGGGCTCCGTCTTCTTCACATCGGCACTTGGCGTCTCCTCCTCGTCCTCGCCTTCTTCCTCCAAGGTCAAGCTTTTCTCTGTATATTCTTATAATCGGGTTCCCGAGTTTCGATTTTTTTTACTCTTTCATCTCTTCCTATGGTTTAAATTTCTCTAGATTCATCCCGATTCGGAAAATCTGCTTGGACATTCACTTTTTGCATCCTTCAATTCAAAATTTGTGGCCGGAAACCAACGCTTTCTCTGTGCTGGAGCTGTGTTTTTGTGAAAAGGCGCTCTTCGGGACTTCGTGTGGGGTTTTTTTGGATGGTACAGGAACAACACAAAGATCTGCGAATTTGCTTTAAGGAGATATCGATTTCTGGGCTTTGTGATGGATGTTGATTTTGATGGAGATGTGACGAATCTTGATGCTGAGCTCTTGCAGCTCTCAGAGGTGTCTCCTATGGCTATCAAAGCAAACCCTCATATCCCAGAGAAGCTCTTTGATCAATGGCTGTTGCTTCCAGACACAGTTTCATTGGTAAAATCCTTGGTTAACAATGCCAAGGGTGGTGGCCCTCTCAACGTCTCTGGAACATTTAGTATCGTGTAAGTACAATATGCATAGTTTGAACTCCATTTATCTTTAGTATCGTGTATTTTTATCTTTAGTATTCCGATGCTTCATATTGGGGTAATTTGAACTCCATTTATCTTTTCCCTCCATTTATCTTTAGTATCTTACATATTTGAGTAGTTTGAACTCCATTTATCTTTAGTATTTTGATGCTTTAAAAACAGATAGATTTTTATGGTCTTGTTTCAACGATCTTTTGACATTCATTTCAGTGTCCAAAATAGATTTGTGTCTTGTGTTGTGATGAAACTCATTTGTTGTTGTGATCTGTGTTTTAGTTTCTCAATTTTCAAATTCTTTTTTCATTTAAGGTTGTGGTATACTACTTTCGTCGGATCCAATGGGGTCGTCGGATCCTTTTCAAATTCATGAAAAGGATGAAACCAGGTGTGTTGACCCATTTGGGAAGACTTTTCAATTTATCAAGGGAAGGAAATAACATTCCTTTTGGAGAAAGACCTAAAAAACACTATATTTCAAACCATCAGTCATCTTCATGTTTAATTCCGTATTTGTGAGTAAACCAGTAGGGAATCCACAGTAAGGCTACTTATATAACTCACTTTAGGAGTCTTATGCAAATGTTAATTTAAAATACTGAAATAAACTTTCGATATCCTATTACATGCCCAATGTCATAATGTCGAAAATGAAGATTCATATGGCCTCTACTCTTTATTTGGTCTTACTGGTTTACTCTGCAGGCTAAATTTCTCAAAGCTTGTGGAACCTTACCCGAAACCCCTGTTGAAGTTCTAAAATTATCAAAAGAATGTGAAGATTCATCATCTCAGAACGGTGCATTGTTTCCTTCAGATCACAACTCCTGGCTACCTGACATGTCCATTGTTAACCAAACCCTGCATTCACATCCTGAACAACCTCTAATACCTTTCAAAAACTGTGACAAATTGATGGAGGGTTCAGTTTCTGCTTTCGTTACTCCTGCTAGGTATCATTCTGACCCCATTAGTCCGTATTAGCTTCATGGTAATCAGCACTTTCAGTTAATAGTCTTATTGCATTTCAAAGTGCACATATATGTTTTATGACAGTTGCCATTTTATGGATTTCTTCATGTCTCTAGATCATAATTTTGAGACCTCCATCTTCTTGTCAGTATATTTATGAAATGCAAGGAACTTTTTAAACTTATTCTTTTAAGTTTTATGCAGATGAATGGTGTAAAAAACTATTGACTTTTGTAATCTACAACACCTTTAACAAAACACCATTTACATGAACTGATGATACACTATCAACGGTATTCTCCATTCTGCACTTCATAACAATCAAACTACTACAGACCAAACTAATGACAAGTATTTCATCCCTTAATTTCCATCATTCAAGTCATTTTAAGCAATTGGAGAAATTTTTCATGTGCTTTATCTCATGGAAATAAAAAATAAAACAAATGTACTCACTAAAAATATTCCAAAAATAATTTTTTTAATATTTTATTCCAAATGAAAAGTAATCATAACTCACTTCTCATCTATTTAATATAAGTAATGAAAATCAACAAAAAGGTACTCTATGAGGCAAAAAAGCTACTCTATGTTGGAATGTTTTCAATTAGATGTCTGTATTCCATTTTATGGAGAGTGCGCATGTCTTTTAAGATTATTAGCAGATCAAGGGTCTATTATCAAACATGTTAAAAAATGTTGACATGGCACTGTCAGACCTTTTCTAAAGCTCTGTTACATGGTTTTTTAACCATTCTGATCCCAATGTGTTTACGCTCTGTACCCCATCACGCTAATTTACAGGTTATTCTCTCCCTAAAACGCCACCTCTCGGTGTAACACATTTTCTATACCAAAGATGACAAACACTGGACAATGAAGCTGAGACACTTGGTGGCATCGGCAGTGTTAGTGTGGATGAAGATGACATTTGTAGAAAATGAAAGCAGTGGAAAACGTGATTAGGACAACGCTTTCAGGAGAAAAGAATTTTCTGGAATAAAAATTATAACTGGATTCATATCCAAATGACAAAACGATGAAGCCAGAAAAAAAAACAAAAGTGTACCAGGGAGTCACTCTTTGTATCACACCATTACGTTATAAACCCTTAAAGTACTAGAGGTCTTAAAACACATACGAAGTAACCAAATATGGCGGGAAAAAAACAGACTCTGAATTTAACATAAGCCAAACCCTTGCGTATTTTCAATACTTTTTTTTAACAAATAAGCTTTTGAGTTATTCATAACATTTTTGTTTCAATACTCTGAAACTCAAGTATGAAAATATAATTCAAAATGTCTTGAAAGAGATGGAGAACATATTGGCAATTTAACAGATCTGAATGGTACTCTTTCGTGTTTGCATTTCTAACTAAACCTGGAATACATCAATTCTGATTCGCAGACCACTTCCAAGAACCCTACATCACACAACAATACCATAGAGGATGGGTTTTATCATAGAGGATGGGGAAACTGAGGTTGAAGGCGATGTCGAAGGACTAGACATATGATGAAGTTATCCACCAAACTTTCAAACTTCATACGGATAAGAGTATTTTATTATATTTTCATTTTAACTCAATAAAAATTAAACCTTTATTTATACATGTTATTAGACATATAAAAATGCTATATAATGTAAAGGGTTCATTGTAGCACCAAAAACCACGCACTAACAGCTATATGATGTCTTTTTTAACATATGAAATGTGTCTTAGCAAATCCTCTTACTCCGTATATAACTTTTATACTTATACCATATGCTTCAAATACACAATAATAATGGAAAAAAATAACATCGTAGAAATTCAAGAATCATCTCATTAATTTTCTCTTCTAGGAATTTTAACAATTTGTTGAGCTCAATCTCGATATCCACATCTGACAGCGAGTTCATCTAGCATAGCCTGTTAATACCAACTCTCTTGCTTTCCTTGTAACTGGTATCTTTAACTTAAAATCTATTTTAACATAATTCGTATTTGTGTTTCCACTGCACCATTTCTATACATAATGCTATTTTTTCTCATGTAACAGTTCTCTTGTTGTCTATGATTTTAAACTCACACCAAATGTCACCTAATTTTATGGTTCGTGCTAACTCTTCTCTTTTATTAGTTTGAAATTCTTAAAAAAAGCAATTATGATAAAATATAATTACTTTGCAGCTATGGTTGATGCTTGGTGACTTTGTGATGGCAACAACGCTTAGGATGTATGCCACTGGTCAACAACTTCAAGCTCAACCATAGGCACTTGCTGCGGAGGCGAGTGGTCTTCTTGGTCATACAGACTCCCGGTAGCATAAGCCACCATCCATTGCACTTTTAACTAGAGGAAATCTACAATGACTCAAACTTCTACTTGCGCTTTTGGACACGGAGTTTGATGACTTAGGTCCGTATAAAATTTTAAAGTAACTTTCTGACATTCATTCTTCCCATATGGAAGTACTCACTATCATTCTAAACCTTATCCTATTCGTCCTTATTAAAGGCTTCAATGGTTATTTTAGAAAGCATTGTTTACTACGGAGTATATGAGTCATTTATTATTGGTGTTGTTCCATTGTTTCCTTTATAAGTTTTGTGATCACACTAATTTATATACAACAATCATTTATTTGGCATAATAAAATAGTGTAAAATTGGAATATCTTTTTTTAATATATAGAAAGTCAATACAAAAGCATGATTTTTTTTCTTTGTGTAATTCGGTCAGTTGTGCCTTATAAATTAGGCTCCATCCTTCATAATTACTTTCACAAGGAGTATTATGTATTTAAATCTGGAACTTGCAGTGTTTCATTGGAAGAAGAAAAACACGGAGAACTCATCCTTAGCTTGCCATGCTTGCATCGGGTTGTCTCCTTCACGTTGTTTTATCTCTTCCAACTCCAAACTAAATCTCTCTAAAGATTTTACTCTTTTTGTACGCGGTTTAGCGGTTAAGCTTAAATAAGTATACATATCAACTTCAAAATCCTTTCTTACGAAGTCAAGCTTGGATAGTGAAAGAACACCTAATCTTACGAAGGACAATAATGCTTGGAATTTCTTGCAAAGGCATGTTAATCTTCATTCCAATCTCATACGGCCCGTCATTCTTGTCATTTAAACCCTTCACATAAATGTTTCATGTCTTTTTTCTTATGTTTGTTTTAAAATATTACAAATGCACATACTAAAAAATTTCACAAAAAAAACTTTGAAAATGAAAACTAATCATAACTCACTTCTTATCTTTTTAATTAAACTAAAAAAAATCATCAACCTCTTTTGCCAATACGAGATAAAAACAAAAAACTGGCTCCAGATATCTATGCTCTGCCTCCTCATAAATGACGCTTGTACCTAAATTTCACATCGTTTTTAAAAATAACCCTTACTTTGATTCAATGCATCTTATATTCAACACTGATATTCGATTTTGGGATCATATTCTTTCATTCACTCAGATACATTGGTAAAACCGTAGCTCAAATATTGGATCAACTTATTTGTTCTTATATGTGGATTCTCTATGGGTTTACTTTCATCATTTCATTCAAGGGTAAACCATGCCTAGCATACTGAATTCTTAATTTTGTGTACTAATGTAGTACTATATACATGATGCGTTATATAATTCTTTTCTCCTTTCTCAAACGCAGGAGTTTAAGTGAAAGTACTTTTAAGATTAAGGAGTATCCTCTCTTCACCCCATTCACAGCCTCCAAAATGAATTTGATCTAACTGAAATATATGGGAAAAAGTAAAAGATGCTACAATCCTCAAACTTGTTTGTTTTATTCAGATTTTAAAACTTTGTGTTTATTTCATTGAGTAGTGGATATTGTGCCCCATCAATTTTAAAAATTTTAAAAATTGGGTATTTATTTGTGGTTAGGCCAGGAGCATCAGGAATTTCTCTCGAGGCAGTAACAATACCCGCGCTTATGCTCTCAAACTTGATTCAAATCTCAAGAGTTCCCTCCTAGGGTGAAGTTAGACTACAAGGTTTTATGACTCCATAGAAAGCTGGCGTTTACTTGAGCTTCATGTGCTGTGTAAATTTAACATGACATATTCATGGAAGGGGTCACATAACTTGTTACACATGAAAAGATACTAGGACCCTTTCAGCTCAATTGATGTCTTTAACTAACTCTCATCACCTCTTGTTATGTAAAATTTTTGAAGTAGTTTTTTAATATATATAACTTTTATTTCTATAGATGTACTAATTTATTAATAAAATGATTTTAAAAGTCATAACATTTTACCTCGTAATTCTCAATTTCTAACCGAAAATGGGACGGACGGAGTATGCTTTAGAACATGCTTGGGACCAATTTAATGATGCTGGTCGTAGGTGTTTACATATTCTTGTTTCAATACTTACACTTTCTTCAAAAACTAACTAAAAACCACATGTCCCGCTGTTTACTAAACATATCAATGCTCTTTTTTATTATAAAGTATTAGAATCCATCTATCTATTATTTAAAAAGCCATGAATTTGCATTGGCCTTTTCCCGCTCATTTCATTGTGTATAAAATATGGTAATTCTTAACTACATATGGTAATTACTAAATGGTAATTAATGGATCATTAAAATAACCGTGTATAAGAAAGGTATGAAAAAGGTATAAAAACCGTGTATAAAAAAGGTAACGAATGCTCAACTAAAAATGGTAATTTAATATAACCGTGTAATTAAAATCGTAAAGAATGTTAATTTAATATAACCATGTAAGGTACGAATGGAAATTTTATTTAATTTAGCTCCTATATTTTTGTATATATTTTTGTATTTAAAAACGTATGAAATAAAACCATTTATAATACAAATGGTAATAATAAAAGGTAACTAAAGAAAATGAGAACGTATAACAGAAAAGGTATTTAAAGATGTAATTACCATAATAAACTTTAGTTGTATTTGCTTAAAATTTCGGAGAAAGAATTATATGTTACCATTTAGAATATGTGTGCACTAATAAATAAAGGGTTTTAAATAAGGGAAACGATTAGTGATGAAAATTTTTATGGAATTTGTCTAACAATAACGATTAGTAATTTGTCTAACAATATGTATGGAAATACTTGTAATGGAAAGAAATTTAATTGCGAGATTTGTTACATATTTTTTTAGAATTCGTGTGCATTAAATAAAGGGTTTTTATTAAGGGAAGTGATTGGTGAGACGTGTCTACCTTTAAAAAAGGAAATACTTTTAAAACATTAAGAAACATAAAAATAATATTAAAAAAAGGAAACCTTTTGATTCTTAAATAAATTTAACGTGAATTATTGAAGTCATATTGAAGTCAAAGTACAAAATATAAAACCAATAACTATCCAAAAATAATGTGAGCATTGAAGTACGTTGTAATACAATTATACAAAGGTAAATTACTCCATGAATGGAAAGATGGAAAGTAATTAAACATTAAAAGGAAAATGACTAAAATAAGAGTAAATCATTGAAAATATACCAAAATAGAAGTTTCGTGTTTTTATTCTCAAAATAGAAGTTAAAATGCATTTACATAACGAATCATTATCATGTACATTACCATAGTAAACTTTGGTTGTATTTGCTTAAAATTCCGGAGAAAGGAATTGTATGTTACCATTACCGTGTATAAAAAAGGTATAAAAAAAGTTATAAAGACCGTGTATAAAAAAAGGTAACGACTGCGCTCAACTAAAAATGGTAATTTAATATAACTGTGTAATTAAAATGGTAACGAATGGTAATGGTAATTTAATATAAACGTGTATAAAAAGGTACGAATGGAAATTTTATTTAATTTAGCTCCTATATTTTTGTATATATTTTTGTATTTAAAGACGTATGAAAGAAAAAATCCCTTATACATAGTTTTGAATGTGAAAGAAAAATAATTACAAAATACATCAAAAAGGTAATAAAACTTTGTAATTTTATTATTATTTAATAGCATGGCACCGTGCTGCTATTTTAAAATTTTAAAATATATTAAATAAAAACGTTCATGAATTAGGTATATATCGTGTTGCTCCACCCTCTTGAATAATAAAAAGGCAACACAAATTTTTACTATTGAATAATAATATACACGGTATTAATACTAGAAATATTAATACAAGGAATCTATAAACTTTAAAGATGGTAATAATAATAAACAGAAAAGGTATTTAAAGATGTAATTACCATAATAAACTTTAGTTGTATTTGGTTAAAATTCCGAAGAAAGGAATTCTATGTTACCATAAACTTTAATTGTAATTACCACAATTTCCTTTCGTTACCATACCATAATAAACCATAGATAGATTGTATTTAATTATAATTACCATTACCATAAAAAACTTTAATTCTTCGTCAAAATTCTGGACAGTATAAATACGCTACCTTACCGTGCCAGAAAATTAAACGAGTGTCCAGGAAACGAGAGTTTTAGATAATTTTAATTTTAATTAATCGGTGCTTCACCTTTGTTTTTGGCTGGAGATGGGATTGATTACCGCCCTAAAAAATGTTCATGAAAATTCCGGGTTGTTGATGATGAAGCTAAGAGCAATTAGAGTTTACCACGTTGCTGCTCATTCTCGAGGGCCGGAATCGTTGGATGTTGTTTTCCACGACTCAGAGGTTAGTTCTACATTGTTTTATATTTTACAAATAATAGATCTTTAAACAAAAAATATAAATTTAATTATATATTAACGTTTTATATTTGTTGTTAGGGCGATCGGATCCATGCTCAGATTAAAGATACTGATATAAGCACATTCAAACAAGCTTTGGAAGAAAATGCGGTTTACTTAATCATGAGGGTCAGGGTTTTACGCAATTTCCCAGGCACAAAAACTACCAATCACCCTTGCATGGTCCAATTTTTGGGAAAGACCAAGATTAAAAAACTAACAGAAACTGGATTTCCTAATTTTCGATTCTACTTTAAGAGTTTTGAAGATGTTCTCAAAACAAAGTTTGCTGACCAAGTCTTTTTAATTGGTAAGAGTCATTTACATTTACATAACTTAAATACTTACACATATGAAATACATTTTATGTATTATGATTATGAAATTTTTAAAATTGTATTTTTATAGATTTTCAGATATAATCGGGAAAGTAGTTAGTCGAACTGTGCCCGAAACCCTTATAGTTAATAATGCCCCGGAGCAAATGATGGAAGTTACCTTGGAGAACCACAGGTAAGTGACTTTTTAATAACCAAATTCATTTTAATTAAAAAAAAATATTATACTTTGAAAAAATTATTAAATAATTCATTTGCATGATACGTTATTTTATTGTTAGCTAATTACTAAAAAATTGCGACACATATTATATTTAAAAATATTATAACTTTTTTTTTGTAGTGGCGTTCGGTTGAATTGTACGTTATGGGGAAATCACGTCAATGTTTTCATTGATGGAGCGCGCAATAGCCACTATAGTGAATTCAACTTATCCAGAATTTCAAAAAATAGCCAATGAACTGAGCTACTTGCAGGAGCGCGCAATTTTGGCTCCTACACTAGATGTCGTCGATTCCATAAACGAATATATGACAGCGATGAATCCAAGCAGCGAGACTCGAACATACCTTAGTTCTGATAAAGTTGAGAACTCGGATTGCAGTTCAAGTTTTTTTAGTGACCTACACTCTCCCGAATTCTTAAATAAGATTCGTGCTTCAGGTGTACCGAATCACGGATTAACTCTAAAGGTAGGCACACCTATTATGTTGTTGAGAAATATTGACCATTCAATGGGTTTATGTAATGGTACACGGTTGATAGTAACCCGATTGGCTAATCACTCAATACAAGGAAAAAATATTATCAGGAAGCCACATGGGTGAAAAAGTTGTTATTCAATGACTATCATTAACACCGTCCGATACAAGAATTTCTTTCAAGTTTCAAAGAAGACAATTCCATGTGGTTACTTCGTACGCAATGACGATTAACAAGAGCCAGGGACAATCTCTGAAACATGTTGGACTACTGTTACGGAAACCTGTGTTTAGTCATGGACAGCTCTATGTTGCAGTTTCAAGAGTAAATAATCTTAGTAGATTGAAGATTCTGATATGCAATGAAGACAATACTCCCACAAATATTACAAATAATGTAGTCTATAAAGAAGTCTTTCGAAATTTGTAAAACATTGATGTTTTATACTTTCAAATAATATAATCTCTATATTCTATTGCATCTCATTTTTTATCATTGAAAAATGATCTGAATTTAATAACATAAAAATGACCCGTGCAACGCACGGGTGTGATACTAGTTATTCATAACTTCATTTTTGTGAAATCTTATTAACTTGTCTACTCAAATTTATATTTTCTGACCCATTAAACAAAACAAAAAGAGAACCCCCATTCACATTATATCATAAAAATAACAAAAATTTCTCTAGGATAAATCATGATCGGGCACTTAAACCCGCGCAACGCGCGTGTAATTGCTAATGTCTATATATATATATATATATATATATATATATATATATATATGNAAAAAGTTAAAAAATAACACCACCACTCAACCACCACTCAACCACCGCTCAACCACCGGTCCACGGCAATAGTGGGGGTCATCGGTGGTGGCCATTGGTCATGGGCGGTCAAAGTGTAAAGCTCACCAACTATCAATGCAAAGCTCACCAACTGTCAATGGAAAGCTCACCAAGGAACAATGCAAAACTCACCACTTTTTTTTTAAAAAAAAAAGCTAATAAAACAAAGCTCACCACACTACACTACAAAGCTCACCAATGGACAATGCAAAGCTCACCTGGAAATAAAGCAAAGCTCACCACTTTGAACCTCAAAACTCACTTTTTTTTTTAAATTTTAAAAATTAAAAAATTAATTAAAAATAAAATAACAACACCGGTCAACAACTGGTCAAGGGCGGCGGAGCAGCAATGGCGGCCGGAGCCCGGCGGCGCAGCCAGAGTTCGGCGACCGGCGGCGGCTGTGACCGGATTCCGGCGAACGGCGACCGGCAACCGGCGGACGGCGGCGGCGGCGGTGACCGGATTCCGGCGACCGACGGCGGCGGCGACGGTGGCATGCGGCGGTCAATGCTGGCGGTCAATGCAGTCAAAGTCTAGTCAGCACCCTTTCCTTTGATTTTTTTTTGGAAAAAAATTCAAAGTGTTGAAAAATTATGGTGAGCTTTGCCTTACACTTTGGTGAGCTTTGTAGTTGTCTTTGGTGAGCTTTGCAGTGACCAGTGGTGAGCTTTCTGTTATCTGACCGAAGCATGTCATCTCACCGTAAGGTGTCATCTCACTGGAGTCAATCCCAGTGAGATATATATATATATATATATATATATATATATATATATATATATATATATATTGTTGGAATGCATGAGTTCAACCCTTTCTGTGTTGTTAAGTCTTGACTCACAGGTTTTGATAATTGACAAACACAATTTATTCAAGTCAAGATCAAAGTGCTACAACGACAAACATGAAGACTTGAAGTGTCATTCCTTGAAGTATTCAAGAAGGTGCACAGGATTTTATTGGAGTCCAAGACGCATTCGAAGCGCCTAACGGAGGACTCGGAGGAGTAGAAGATTTCCGAAGACTTTTTATTTATTTGAGTCTTAGGAATTATTGTAAGGATGACAAAAATATCTTCTCTCCAAAATTATTTTTATGAGAGTTAAAATAAAAATTATATTTATTTTTGGAGTCAGTTGAAAAATCTTTTTAACTGTTCAAAATAGTTTTATTGAGTCAGTTACAAAAGGTGTGCTAAACATTTATCAAATATTTATTTTGATATTATAAAATATTTTTGGTAAGTAAAAAAAATTTTATTCAAATTTTTCTGTGTACATCGTTTGACACACAAAATTATTTTTGGACTCACTTTTACTCCCTTATTCAAATTCATTGAATAAGAGAGGAGGAGCGCTTCCCTGATTCCCGTTGTCTCAAACAAACGTATACGCTCCGTTTTATCCTCCCTACTCGCCCACATGCTTGTGTCCTTCATGTCTAGGCATTATTGTTCCAATAATCGATTTTACCTTTGGAATTAATCGATTATCGCGTCCAGAAGGAACTAATTGATTAAGACCTTTGGTTTTAATCGATTATCACTTTTCTGCGCAGAAAGAATTTGGCTCTGGCAATTATAATCGATTTTTTCAGCTGCCATAATCGATTTTTTATGATGCATTAATCGATTATGGTGATGCATTAATCGATTATTATGCTGCATCTTTTCTGCACAGCTTCTTTTCTTGGACCAACGGATATATTTCTTCACCTCCTATTTAAGCATCCTTCCTTGGTCATTTTTTATAACAAGAAACACTAAAATACTCCCCATTCTTGAGGTGTTAATCCTCCATCAATATTTCCTCAAATTTATATCACTTTGAGAGAAAACTATTTGTTTTTAAGAGAGGTTTCTTGTCATCCATAGAGCTTAATCTTTTCTCATTTCTACTCTTGTGAGAGTCATTGTTGTGAGGTTGAAGAAGATTGTTCTTCTTGTTGTTCAAGACTTATGTGACTTAAGTCTTGGTTGTAAAGTCTTGTAGAGGGCATATCTACGAGCGGTTGTGTCGAGGCTTGTGGGATTCAAGTTCTCGAGTTGTAAACGGTTTGTTAAGCACCCGTAAGCTTAACGGAAGTAGTGGTAGCTTCGAGAGAGTCTCTCGGGGAACTGGATTAGCCACGAGGTGGTGAACCAGTATACATCGGTGTGTTCTTTGCCTTCTCTCTTTTATTTCCGCTGCACTTACGTTTATATTATTAATCCTGCGAAAATCGGTAAACATTCTCAACAACTCTATTCACCCCCCTCTAGAGTTGCACGCCTTGTCTAACATATATATATATATATATATATATATATATATATATATATATATATATATATATATATATATAGGGGCTGGTTCCTGTGAGAATGCACCTTGTGGAGAGAAATGAGAATGAAATCTAGCCGTTAGATCTGATGCATCGTGCGGCTCAGATTGCATCCTGCGCTCAGATTTTGAGATAGTGCATTTTCAAAGGATTATGATGCATTTCGACGTGATGCATTTTCAAACCATTTTGTTGCACCTAATTTTGATAAGCACCAGATTCATTCTCATTTCTCTCCTAAGATTGCATTCTCACCAGAACCAATATATATATATATATATATATATATATATATATATATATATATATTAAATATTATTTTTATTATTAAAAAAGAAAAGGAAAACTTAAAAGAGAGGGGTGGCTTGCCCCCAACAAAGACGCCAAAAGAAAAGAAAAGGGTACAAGCAAAACAAACAAAACCATACAAGGCCCTATATCCAAACAACCTACAAACAAGTAAAATTCATAGCAGGCCAAACAGAAAAATTCCAACCGAGGCAGGCACACGTACAACCAACATCCCAAAGAGGCTGCTTGCAATGATGCTGTTCGATAGTTATCTTATTTTGCCCAAAAACCTCAGCCCCAGACCACGTACAACTGCCCAAAAGCCATAGGGTTGTTAAGCTCAAAACCTCAGCTTCCTGTTATGAGCAAAAACCATAAGGAGAAAGAGCTGCACAAAGCTCTTACTTCCATAAGAAATCCTAGGTACAGATGAAGAACTGCCCAAAACAAAAGAAGATTAAAATGTCTCTAGATCCCGAAAAAACATCAAGTAATGAACCGAGGATTAATAAATAATAAACCCTAGGATTCTTCCCCGTCAATCGTAGTCTATGAGATGTTCACACAAAGGCGTAATAATAGGTACGTCGATGTTGGCACAGGATAGTAGAACGTTGTCACTACTACAGAATATATATTACACAGCGGATAAATATGGCTTTTCCCATCGGAAAACAGCCGCTGTCCATGCAACCGATGGGAAAGCTCTCTTGTTTACGCAGCGCATATTTTTCCGATGTGTAAACTTTATACATCGCATAGATTATCCGATGTGTAAAGTTTACACATCAAATAATATATGCACTGTATAAAGTTTAGACATCGGAAAAATATGTGATGCGTAAGGATGAGAGCTTTCCCATCGGTTGTTTAGACAACGAGTATTTTTCACATTATACAGCGGATAAATAGCCGAGGTGTAAACTTTATATAGCGGAAAAAAATTTGATGTGTAAGCATAAACAATAATTTTTCAATGGGAGAAATCATATTTACCCAATACATAAAATTGCAATATATATAACAAAACAAGTTTTATTAAAAAAGAATAAAACAAAATACATGAGGGGAGGACCAAACCAAAGCCCCTCCACTTATGGTGAGAACATAAGTTTACCAAAATAACTAATAATTGCTAAAATAGAATTCGAGCCAAAATAATAATTTTCCCATTGTTGCAAAGTGAACTTTAACATAGTTTATTTTCACTCTTCATCCCAATTGCTCCATAACATATTGATTGACCAGAAGCACATGAAGCTCTTATATCCAAAGCCTACTACAAACTTTAAATAAACCTCTCTTCACCAAGAAAACCTGCAAATTAACAAATTGAATCAATCTTAATAACGAATATCTTTCCGAATAGTAGACATTATTTCTCAATAGCCAGATTCCTCTTCTTTTTTTAGCAAAGAGAGATATTATGAAATGAAGTGATGAAATGGTATTGTGAAAAAGAGGGATATGTCCATGATATTGTGAAAAAAGAAAGAGATGTTGTGAAATAATGTTGAAGAGAAACTTCAAGAGGGAGTTCCTACTTGCATAGAGACTCTTTCACGGCCTAGAATCAAAATTTGGGTGCTGATAATGGACAAGATAGAAACTGCAATAATTATTGCTTTTGGTCTGTATGCCTAAAATATACATCAATTACACCCAAACACTCTTACGCATTTCTCACCCTTTTTTTTTTGCTACAGCTTGCAAATTGATAAACATCATGGAATAATTTGTTATTAGCTAGCTCATTTCACGTGAACGATGATTATTGTGTGTAATTATCATCCATAGAGCACCCGTGGTGGGATTTTAGCATTATTCACAAATAAATCACTAGTTGTACACGGTAGGAGCCTAGGATTAGAACACCAATAATAACAACACACACAGGTAGGTTAGAAGTTAGGAATTACAAAAGCAAATGTTCTATTACTACTACTACGTGTATATGTACAAAATGGGCAACGCCCCTGGAGTAAATCATCATCATGATCATGCAAAGTATTCTAATTTCACATCACAAATAAACATATAACAAGCACATTAACCAAAGCAGAGCAACCAGCCAGTTATCAATATCATCAACAATAATTATTCGTATCAGTTTACAGTCAAAGAATCGGTTTCCAAACCTTGGATACTAACCTCTGGTTGCTCGTCGGGGTCTTGATCGGGAAAAACCTGAGACTTCAGAGAGGGCATAATGTTATTAACATATAACCATGTCAAATCCCATAGGCTATCTCCCCCGAGACCACTCTGTTGAACTAAAAAAGAGAGACAACATCAATTAAAGAGAGATTGGTCATTAATTGGGAAATCATTAACTGATCACTAACTAAGCTGGTATTTGAAAAGTGGTTCATATTAGTACATACCTGATCACACCAACCATAGGAAATCCTTTTCCTAGAATTAACTCAATTGTAAATACTCTCTAACTCTACAAGCTCCACTTAAATAATAAAAGACAATAACAGTTTTACCATTTTAGAGATGAAATGTTAAAGGAGAGTAAAAGTCTCTGCAACATACGAGGATCAACTAAGATTCACTCTCACTATAAATTTGATTTGGCCACCATTTTGTACGTATGTAAGAAGAGTTAGCTAAGAAAAATTAGAACAAACTACTCAAAGCTTTGACGGTGCCTGTAGAAAGTTTCGCTGTTATAATGGGCTGTGTAAAATCTAATTTGTAGTAGTGTAAGACACTATGTGTGATTTTTAGTCTTCTTTAGATGATATTCAGAATCTGCACCGTGAATTTGTTTTTACCTAATTAAATGGTTACTATAAGATGTTTATGTCTAGTTAAGAAATAATTTTAAATTAGAAAGATATTATTTGCCATCATGATAACTTTTAAATCATGCTAAGGGGGATCCATAAATACAAATGCCAAAGTATGACCTATGAGATTATTAAATAGATCAAATAAAATTTCAATGAAGGTTTAACTTAATATCTAGCAACAAGCCTTTCAATTCTGAACTTCAAAACAAGAAAGTCAATTTGATATTGAAGGAATATAATATACTCCCTCTGTCCTCAAAGTGGAGTATTTTTTCAAGAGCTATTTTTTATTAAAAAATTAATGATTTAGAAGCCAACATTAGTTTCTAAGAAAAAAATGGTAAAGGAAAGAAGCATGTGGTTGCTGATTACTCCGACCAACTTTGCATAGAGTACAAAATGACCACCCACTATCTACAAAGTTTGTGCCTTAATGAGGTCGACTAAAAATAAAAAGGTCTATTACTTGCATCTTTTAGGCAATACCCAACCTCTTCTATATGTTCTAATAGAGAAGATTCTAAAATATACAAGAGTATGCTCAACAATAGAACTCCAATCAACGTAGACGTACATTTATATATCTTACACCTACGTGAGCTATGTGTTAGACTGTTAGGAAACAAACAAATCACTTTTGCAAATCTTAATTTGAAAGATGAGACAGTTTGCCATTGCTTACTATAAACACTAAACACCATTCTTGAGTGCAAACCAAACCACGCTACTTCCAAACTACATACTTGCATACCCTCTGTAAATAAAGGTACCGTACAACCGTGACAAAACAGCAGCACTCTCCAAACAGATTTTGAAACATTTGACGATCAATAATGTAATCAAAGTATTACAAGGTGAGCGGGTTTCATAACCTTTACAGCTTTACAACTACATCTTATTTCACGTGTGTGTGTGTGTGTGTGTGTGTATTTGAAATATATTTCAAATTGAGTACAACATTGAAAATGAGAAAATACATATAATCAAGTAGATCTTGTTTGATGTTTAACAAACCTTATTGAGATAATTTGTTGAAGAACAGAACAGAAGAAATCAGTGACCATGGTTGAGTTAACAACCTGTAGATGGAGGCATAAATATTTTCTGCCTAAATATTGAACCCAGTAACTTGAAAATCGAATAAAATAGGAAGTCTAGAAAATAATTTCAATAAGGTCAGAAAGAAAACAGAAATGGGACTATGGATTTCAAATTCTAGAGCTCATTGGGTTTATCAATACCGTCTGCCATTGATTTGTCGCTGTTGTCCGATCCTTACCGTTCGAAGCGGTCTAT
Source organism: Cuscuta campestris (assembly GCA_900332095.2). Taxonomy (NCBI): domain Eukaryota; kingdom Viridiplantae; phylum Streptophyta; class Magnoliopsida; order Solanales; family Convolvulaceae; genus Cuscuta; species Cuscuta campestris. The sequence continues at coordinate 372,850 of OOIL02000571.1, read as the reverse complement.
GTCTTGTCGCCATGGACGCTGCGTGTAAACCTCTAACAAGCAGGTGGTGAGACGCGATTCGTGTGGAGCAATCAAAGAGGGAGAAGCTTCTCGCAATTGGAGCAGAATTTTGAAGAGAAGTGAATCTGCGGTGCTTGCGAGAGAAATTGGAAGAGGGTTAGAGGGGGGTATACTGCTGGCCTGGTAAAAGATATGGTTAATAACACGGAAGAGTAAAAAGTTTAGACAAGGGATTTTGTAAAATACGCTGCCTTAGATAAAAAAAATTGATCGGGGCGCCATTAGTGGGTTGGGGTTAGACAACGGTTTTAACATAGGGGTGAGCACATTTTGGTAAACCGACCGAACTGTACCGAAACCGAAAACTTTGGTACATACTGAAACCGAACCAAATAAATTGATTCGGTATTCGGTTTTAAGTTTTTTAAAATTTCGGTTTTCGGTTCGGTAATAATATTTGTGTCGGTATTTCGGTACAAACCGAATACCGAAATAATTTTAATATATTGTACGAGTATAGTTCTACCCATCCCACTACAAATATCCAGCCCAATTTTAAGCCCAATTTTAAAAAGTGAATATCCAGCCCAATTTTAAGTCTCAATCTAGGTTTCCTTTTTCTAAGTTTCTTCGATCAATTGGTTGGAAGTGATGGAATCAGCCGGCGGCAGTAAGGACTAAGCATCGACTCTTCGCAAAAATCAGCCGGCAGGGAGATCTTCGGCTCTTCGGCTCTGCCTTCTTCATCCGATCGATCGTGCGGCCATCTTCATCCCCTAGCGACTCACAATGTCAGAAGGTAAGTTTCCTATTTGCTTTGTTGCATCTGCTTACCCTAATTTGCTTTTATTTAATTTTTTTTTCAGTTTTTTGTATATTTGTTCACACTTCATAGTTCATGTACGAAATTAGGATGTTCACAGTTCATTTACCCGTTTGTTCACTCGTCTATGTTTCTTGGATTTTTTTTAATTTTCACAGGTCAATCTAACCTAGAGGAAAACAGAGAACTTAGAGTTCAAAGTCCTTTTTTCCGGTTTTTGGTAAAACCGTTTACCAAACTGAAATATTTCGGTTTGGACCGAACCGATTAAGTTAATTTCGGTTCGGTATTCTGTACAGAAAATAAATAACCGAATTTTCGGTTCGGTTCGGTACGGTTTTACCGAATGAACACCCCTATTTTAACATATGTGATGTGTAAAGTGCGTTGTGTAAGACATGTTCTCTAGTAGTGTTGGAACGGTCTCATAAATTTCTCGGTTGTTATCGTGGATGACTACCCGATGGGTATGTAGTTCATGGACAAAGTCAAGGCCATCCCAATCCCCTTCGCAAACACCATGTGCATCTTGGAAGAAGGCAACACTCGTCTAGTTGTTGGGTTCTACGCTTAGATAGGGCAGCATAAATATAAAAAAATTTGTCCAAAGGTAGATCTACCCAAGACCTCTTACGATCATTATAAGGTATTGTTAGAGATTATACCTTTCTTGGCGAGCAAGCAACGATATGTGTGGTTGAAGGGATTGGTCCAAGAGCTAGCCACAAAAGTATCTGACCTCTAGTTGAGACAAATGAACTACAAACAGCATTCTAGGGAAAATTATGTTAGTAATTTTTTCCTAGAGTATTTCTAAAATATAAAGTATTTGGTGTAAAGTGTTAAGAGAACAAAAAAATTGTATCTTAATAAAAGAGGGAGAGGGCTGAAATTTCGATGTACAAAAGGGGTGGAATGATCTCATATTTATAAGGAGCATAATCCACATTCCTATTCTTAATAGAAATGTACCTTTTAGTGTTTAGAAAAGAAATTAAATCTCATTCCTACTTTACTTTGTCAATTTCGAAACACCCCTTTAAGGAACCTTCCAATTTATTTTTTCAACTTTAATTATCATATAATTAACCCAAAATAAATAATATAATATTTATTATACGCACACATCAAAGGCTTTCTCAACCTGATTTAGGATCTTGGAGGCACTCAAGATTGATGAGGCCGGTATCCTTCATCTCTTCAAAGGATTTCCCAACCTGGTAACCCTTGGAAAAGGGGGTCCAGGGGAGTCTGGTCTTACGAGGCTCAGTTCGATGGTCGAAAGGCCGATCGGTAGGAGCCTCAATCACAAAAAAAGCTTGTCTTCCCAATTTTTAATACGCCGTCAACTTCGGTAAAGAGAACGTATTTCTAATTGTGGTAAAGGCTGAAAAAAGGGGAATCACCACCGAGGCTGAAAAAGTGCATAAAATCCCTCCCAGAAGGGGTCATAAGCTTGTCACAACAGCGCAAGGTGTAGGACGCCAGATATTTGTATGCATTGGCTGTGAATTGCTCACGGAGAAGATCCCAATTTCTGCACACCTCGCGGATAAAGGGGTGAAGAGGAAGTCTAAAATCGTGAAGAACCGAATCATAGTGCATCACCAAAAAAACATTTCGGCGCCGGATTGTGGGTAAGTGAAATCCCACCGAAAGCATCCGAATGATGGATTTTGAAGGGCGCTCCCAAGAGATCGCGCATGAGAACGAGTTCAAACCAAGGGCGGCACAACTATAGTTCCTAAGCGATGTCTCACTAAGAAACTAGGCGGCTTGTGTTGGATAACCGGGCCCAATAGACGTAAATGAACGGCCTAGTCCACAGGAGCGACTTGGTTTGGTGCAGAACGAGGGTTGCTGAACAAGAAATAAATGACCCAGTTCCTGTCAATAGGCCCAAACGTAAAACGAAGGTACTGTACAGCGCAAGGTCGTGGAAAGAGTAAGGGTTGAGATGGTGAACCAGCAGGCCACGATCGGCGTGCGAGAGATAATGGCGAGATTTATGCGCGAGATGAGTGCCCATTATGTATGTAATTGTAATGTAGTATAAATAGAGGGAGAACCCTCCATTGTAAGGCAAGTGAAAAACACTTATACACACAAAGTAATAGAAATATTGAGAGATTCATTGATTATCAGTATGTTCTTCTTCTTCATAGTTGTTGGGCTAATTCCCATTAGATGCTTAGACTTGCCAAAACAGAACCAGAACCAATTACTCGAATCAAAATATTCGAAACCGAAATGATCCAAACTAAACCGAAACTAAACTAAATAATTCATATCCAATTTAAACCCAAAACGATTGGATCTGAATCGATCAAACCTGAAACCCATTAGATTTGAAATCGATAATACCCGAAACCAATTAGATCCGAAACCGATTAGAACTAAAGCCGATAAAATCTTATTAATTTCACCTAATTTCACTCAATTTTTACCAAACCGTATTCAATTAGAGTGTACTACTATTTGAATTTATCTTTTATCTTTGCATTTATAAACATAAAGATATTAGTAGATGTGATAAAAATTTGATATATCAGAACTAAATTTTAAAATCAAATTAATTATATCAATGTTAAATATATTGTATATATTTAATATATTGTATTATTCCCTTACCTTATTTGTATAGGTTTCCTTCCTTGTGCCTCTCCTACCTTATTTAGGATTGAGACTCCTCTTATATATATACATTAATCACAACTCATTCAATCAATGAAAATCATTATTTTTCATTGTATCGGAGCCTAATTAAACGAAAAAAACCAAAACCCTAACCCTACCTCTCGGCTTCCTCTCTCTCCCTCTCGGCAGTTTCAGCGCCGCCCCGCCGTCCCTCCTTCGTCGTCGGCAATCCTCCATCGGCGGCACTCCCCCCTCCTCCCTCCGGCTCTCTTCTCTCCAATGGCCGAAAGCGAGGTTACCTCCAACTCCACTCCGGCAAAAACCCCTCATCTTGCTTTCACGACGATCTCAAATGTCAAACTCCATGTTCCGGTTCTTCTCAGCCTCTCTCAACCGAACGACAAAAAGTGGAGTCGTCTTTTTCTCCTCTTGGTTCGCCGATTCAATCTCCAAGGCTACATCAATGGCTCCATCGTCCCTCCCTCTAAAGACGATGATGAGTGGCTCCAACTTGACGCTCTCCTCTAGGGATGGATCTTGTCCACCATCTCTGACGAAGTCTCAGATTTGGTTATCTCCTCTGTCTCCACCGCTTCTGCTCTTTGGAAAGTTATTCATGATCTGTTTCACGACAACAAGAATGCTCGTGCCATGCAACTAGAGCACGAATTCCGCACCACCGTCAAAGGCAACACCACTATGGCAGCCTATTGTCATCATCTGCAAAATCTCGGCGATTGGTTGGACGATGCTGATGCCCTGATGTCCCAACATCAATTGGTTCTTTAGATGCTTCGTGGTCTCCGCGTAGATTTGCAGGCCCGACGTCTTTTCTTCAATTTCAGGACCCGTTGCCCACTTTTCTCCAAGCCCGTTCCGCCCTTATGTTATTGGACCGGCAACGCTCTCCCATGGCCGAAGCAGGTGGCACGGCTCTCATTGCCGAACGGACCGGTGGTAACGGCGGCGGTCGGCAGTCCTCTAGCGGCGGCAGCGGCGGCTCCCAGCACGGCGGAAGTGGCAGCGGCGGCTTCCATGGCGGCGGGCTCCAGCACAGCGGCAGCTATGGTGAGGGCGGCTCCTTCGGACAGCCCAACGGCTATGGACGCGGCGGCGGGCGAGGCAACGGCTCTCGGGGTAGAGGTCGTGGACGACAAAGCAGCTCGAGGCAATGGACCTATCCTGATGGCCCTAACGCCTGGAACTCACCTTACCCAAATAAAAACCCGAGCTTATTGGGCCCACGACCCATGTCTACCCCCCTCCCTTATCATTCTCAAGCCTACTACACCCCCACCCACCCCC
>OOIL02000571.1:342682-357576 GCA_900332095.2 Cuscuta campestris | reverse complement strand
AATAATTAATTAGGCCTTTTAATTAATTATTTCCCACTATTTTAACAAACCAACAACCCTCAATGTTGATTCGGAGATTCTCCTAGAGATTCTCTTAATGGGCCAAGATCCATATATCATTAAATTCCAGTTGACCTGAGGTTCGTACCTAGAATTTAACTATTTAGGTAGGAACATAGTTCCAACTGTCGAGCCGCGCTCACAGTTCTTGGTCTTGTGTTGGGCGAACGACAATACTACTAACGGACCAGAACACCGTTTCATCATACATGTGATTGGCTTTGGCACGTACCACATGCGCAACTACTTTAGTTAAGGCAAAGCCCAATTAAGTCATAGAGACCCAACTTCTGGCTGGATGAGTGAATAAAGTAATTCGACTTGTCAGTATATTGACCCCAACAAAACCCACCTCTGAGTCATCCATCCATTTGACCGAGACTCAGTTAAGTCTAACCCAACGTCTGACAATGACCACTTAAGTGATTCCCGTGACCAGCATAACATACACCGTACTATGCTCTGCTAGGGCTGAGTACGTGACAGTGCACATTAGCTGGAAAGGTGCCAGGCGCCGGAAGGCAATACAGACTTAATATTTTCAGGGATTTTATATTTTACGATCTCACCTACGACACATGCCGCGCACGTGTCAATTTACTAGCGTTAAACATACATTCACATGCATTCAAAATACGCAATAAATAAACGTGTAATGATTGTGGCTCCTAAAGGAAAAATAAAACGATAGCTCCCACTGACTTACAGGCTCTTGGACTTTGGGCTATCTCCATTCCTTTAGATTCCCTCGAATGGACTTCAAATCTTTTATCTTCTAACCACCACGTGAGAAAAGAATCCTCGGTTGAGGTAAGAGAGAGAAATAGATTTACAACGAGAGTTTAAGAGATAAGGCACGACACGCAGACCGTATTTAAATTACATCAATAATGAATAACTAAAGCCAGAATCATCCACCATGCATATCATACATCCACACAGGCAATAGAGATATACATACACCGGGTGAACCGCGCTCGCCCCAGATAATTCTAGAAAAATACTACGTTGGTAATATTTTCTAAAATTCATAAAAATTCATAAATTGGTCCAAAAATTATGAAATTTTACCAAGTAATCCTAAATACATTAGGAGACTTTCGCGCAGGGGCAAAACTTAAAAATAAATTTCCAGGAAACACAGAATTACGAAAATACCCCTAGTGCAATGTTTATTCAAAAATTCATTTTAAATTTGAAATAAATTTGCAAAAACATGAAAATTAATTTCCAACTTCCAGTAACTATTTTACACATTTATAAACCGGAAAAATAAATTTCCAGACTTTATAAATATTTATTTCCCAAATATATTAATTATATCTCAATAATTGCAAAAATAATTTTAAATCATTTTTCAAAAATTATTAAATTATAAAATTTAATATTTAGAAAAATCAACTTACTTTTTACTGAGATATAATTTTCCAAAATGATATTAGCCATTTTCAATTAATATATATATATCTATATATATTACTCGGTAATATATATATACCGAAATATATATATATATATATATATATATATAATTAATTACTAACTAATATTATTTTGTCCAATATATTTATCAACAACTTTATTTCACCTAGAAATAATATTTCCAAGTTTTATAAAGTTCATTTTTGAGTTTCCAATATTTATTTAAGATTTATTGGAATTAAATCTAAACAAATACAATTGACTCAAAAATTGGAAATAAACAATTTCTAAAATTACAATATAATTTTACTAACCATAAAATGAAATTTTAAGTTCAATAAAATTATATTAACAATTTTGAAATATACATATATTAATATATATTCGAAATTTCCAAATATATGTATAAAATACATATTTTTGGCACAAATAAATAATGAATATTTATTTTAATGATTTATTTAAGTCCAATATTTATTCCAAGACTAAAGTAAATCATTTTACTAATTTTCGAGATTAACAAATAATTACCAAGTTAAAATAATTTTTTACCGAAAAGTTCTACGAAAAACTATAGTTTTGTACGTTGGCTCTGATACCACTGAAAGGTAACCACGGTTGGGAGGGCAGCGGAAATACAAAAAATTTAATCTCCCAGTAGTGATTACTATCTCAAGAACACGTACTAAAACTATAGCTAGAGATAGAAACTTATACCTTCTCCGGTAAAGATGTTGAAGGAGCAAACGTAGCCGTTCAAGCGTCCGGCCTCCAACTTTGACACACGAACAATCTCCGGAGTCTACTATAATCTTTATGCTAGTAAAGGTTATAATAGTATATTTAATATAAAGATTTAAGAGGGATAATATTAATCTTGTATATTAAATAGTAGAAAATATATCAATAATATTTTAAAGAAAATATTATATCAATTTTCTACACCCAAAATAATAATTTTGAAAACCAAAATTTCCTCTCTCTTGCTCCTTATTATTTTCGTGCATACTTTTTGGGAAAGTGAGGGGAGTGTATTTAATGTACATCATCATCATCAAAATAATAATGGTATGTAACATGAGTCCCGCTAGGGGTACACCACTTGTGTACCCCATGTGCGTACACCATATACTCCCCCCTCCCCTCTTCCCTACTCCCCTCCCTTTTTTTTCTCTTCCCATCCAATTTCTCAATCTTATCTCTCCATCTCTCTCCTTCGGTTTTCTTCTTTTTTTCTTCAACTTTTTGTAGATCTAATTCATACATCATAACTCCCCGTTGCCATATATCTTCCCACCCGGCGCCCCCTGGAAGTTGCACACCGTGGGCTCCCCGCAGCCGCCCAGAAGCGTCAAAACGCCGCCATCATCGTCGTTGTTGCCGTGGAGATTTGGATCGAAGTAGGGCGACGAACCACGCCTTCAATTCTTTCGCCGCCACCTGCTTCTCCGTCGTCGCCCACTCCTCTATGATCGTCGCTGCAACTTTCTTCGTCTTCAACAACGTCGCCGGAGTAGTTGATTTTGGCAGAGATGGTGGTGCAATTTTCACTCAGAGTACACAGACAGTAAAGGTCTATGTTCCAACAATTACAGAGCTTTAGTGCCTGTGTAACTAAACAACGTTGATTGTTGTTTTTGTCTTTTCTTTTAAACACAATTAAATTTGTGAAATGCTCTTGATACTCTATTATTTGGCATATTTAACGAGTGAAATTTTCATTCAGGTTACACAGATAATAAATGTCTATGTATCAAGTATTACATATATTTAGTATCTATGTAACTAAACAGTGGTAATTATTGCTTTTTTATTTTTTTACAATCTAGAGAAACTTGTGAAATGTTCATTATGCCCCATTATGTGTATGTTTGTTGGATTAATTTTTATATAGCTTAAACAGACAATAAACATTTGTTTTTAATGAATTACAATTGCTTATTGTCTATTTGACCAAACATTACTTTGTGCATATTTACTTTATTTTTACAATATAAGAAGAAATTGTGAAATATTATTTGGTATATTTGACAAATGCACTTTTCATACATTAAATACATATATTACATGTCTGTGTTTGAATAGTCACAAACTTATAGTGTCTGTGTGACCAAATTCGCCTGATTCTTTTTTACACTATTAGTCGAACCACTACAACTCGCCGCCGAAAATTCATCGCGTCCTACCTGCTTTCCCTGCACACCGCCGTTGTTGGGTTTCTTCTAAATCGTTGCCGGTGCTCTAGCCGGAGGGTGTTTCTCACCTACCGTTGTTGGATATCTCTCACCTATTGCTGTTGTCGATGTCCATCAACCAAACCATTTTTTTATTTGAATAGTATGTTGGTATATGATCTTTTGGATACTTGGTATTTGGTACGAAGTATGTTTTTGTGTGTGTAATTATCTATCACATAGACATCTACCGTCTGTGTCATTGAAATTACAGACATCTAGTGTCTGTGATAGAGAATTTGTGAAATGTTCTTTATGTTCCATTACATGGTATATTTGATGGATTTTTACATAGACAATAAACATCTGTTTTTGATGAATTACAGACAGTTTTTGTCTATGTGACCATAAAACACAACAAATAATACTACAAAGAGCCAAGAATTAGATATAGTAAAAAGGGGGAGATGTAGTTACAATAAAGTGTAAGTTATAATATAGCACAATGAGATATTGTTTTCAAGAATGAGAAACAAACAAAGCAAAATTAAATTTTCCTTTTCAATTCCACAATTAAAGCAAGAAAAAGAACTAAGAACATCCAAAATTGTAACACCCCCAAACTTTGTATACCAAACATTACATCCTTCAAAATTTCAGAATAAAAAATTCTAGTGACATGTGATGATTCCATCTTTTCCATCACCAATATTGACTTCGGCCATTCTCTGCAAGAAGCAAATTTAAATCAAAACTAACAATACATTCCAACCAACACATTAGCTATCTATGACTATGGGATTTACTTCTACAAGCAGTTAACAGTTTTAACCGAAGAATTTACTTAGTCTCTGTATTTAGGCATTTACAAATACGTAGTATCTGTGATTATAGACACGCAGTATTTGCGATTAAAAATTCACAGACAGTAAACATTTGTGAGCTCCATGTATGCTCAAGAAAAGTAATTCAATCACAATTATTATTTATCACAAATAACAAATATTTATGAAGTAAACATAAATCATGTACACTTTCTAGATAGTAGAATTCATATTCCTCATGTGCCAACCAAAGTAAAACAACAGTGATTTATTGGCTGACAAATCTTTAACATTGGTGATTATGAAATACATACATTTTAAGCTAATAATACACACTCGAAATACATTTCAAACTATTAATTAAGATACAGGCATTTCACACTCATAAAAAGCACAGAAGCACTTCAAAGACTACATTTCATAGCAAGTTTTGAAATTGAGCACCCTTATTTGGAAAACAGACATTCTATGCCAGTAACAAGCACTTCACAAACACTTTCGAGTAATTAATGAAACAGAACAAGTTCTGTTTTAAATACAGACATTTTATGCAAGCAAGAAGCAAATCATAGACATTTCAAAACAAGTTTTGAAATCTAATACTCTTAATTAGAATACAAACATTTTACACCAGTAAGAAGTACTACACAGACATTTCGTAATAAACATGAAAAATGCCCAATTACAACAAGTTATTACTGAAAAATTAGCACCTGAAAAGATTCAAAAAGGAAATAAACAACTTAACAAGTTCAAGAAACAATGATTCACAAAAAACATAAATAAAGGCTAATTTCACAAAAGGGAAGGATTGAGCGTTTGAATCTAGATTTACAAAATAAAAACCCTAAAATTGAAATATAAGTATTTATTATTACCTTAAATTTGTTGTTTTACAGTGGCCAGATGGGTGCAACCGATCGAAGAAGACGAGGGAGGCGCTCTTTGCCAAGTTGGATCTTTTACGGATGCACTCGATGGAGGATGGCGAAGTAGGGGTTGCTACAGAGGAAGAACGAGGAAGACCAAGAAGGAGCTCTGGGAGGACTGGTCTTCCGGTAGTCGATCGCTCCTGCTTCGTCGGTAAAATATTCTGAGATAGAGAGAGAGAGCAGGGGGGTTATGGAAAGATGGGGGGAGGGAGAAGGAGGAGGGGGTTATGGGAAGGGGTATGTATGGGGTACAAGTGGTGTACCCATATGGTGTACACATAGTATTCTCCATGTAACATACATACATATAAAAACAAAAGTACAAAAGTACTTTAAGGTATGATGGGAACAAAGCCACCCATCCATCCCATGTGTATAGTACGAAAGTGGAAAGGGGGGAAGAATTTAATTCTTCTCCTTCCAAATGTTCAAAGTGTGTTTTATTTGACATCAATAATTTTTATGATATAAAATAAAATACCCAAAACATTTTAAAACAAGTATATAAAATATACTTTAAAATAGTTTTTGTCAAAATAATTATTTTCATAATTAAAATGGCACTCCAAAATAAAATGTACATAATATAATATACTCCGTATAATGTAATATACTACGTTGTAAGGCATGTTACATATATTAATATATGTACGCACATCACATTTGTACACATGGACATATGTGTGTGGCGTGTACAAAGCATATATATATATATATATATATATATATATATATATATATATATATATATATATATACAGGGGCCGGAACCTATATATATATATATATAGGTTCATTTCTCATTCTCATTTCTCTCCTAAGATTGCATTCTCACCAGAACCTATATATATATATATATATATATATATATATATATATATATACATACATACATATATATATATATATATATATATATTAAACATTTTATTTTACTATTTTACAATATACAAATTAAATATTATCCCTTCTTATAATTCTACTCTTTAAATTGTTCAAAGTGTGTGACCCATATAGGCACTTATAAAACTGGCCACAGTATTGACTCTACACCAATACTATAAGTAATAAGCGGTATCTAGCAACACATTATTACCCCCAGATTATAAGTTCAGATGTTTGCTCCGTCAAAACCTTTCTACGACTAAGACTTTGTATAACGTAGATCCTTTTGTCCCAATGTCTTAACTTAGTGCAAGGGATATAAAATATCCAACTTGTAGCCATTAAGTTATTTACTGATTAACAAGTCTGACTGATGAGAACAGATGTCTAAACTCATCTCAGCATGGCCATGCATTTTCTCAGTCATACTTATCAGCGGCCCCTACAAGACATTATTCTGCTTAAGTAGCAGTGACAAATTCTTTATACGTAATCTACGTCTTCGAATACGTGTAGCGGCATGCCCAATCCAAAGCCTGTGTACCATCCTTATTTCATACGGCTTAGGACAATGAATCAAAGCATACGGGTTCACGCATTCGAAGAACGTAATACTTCAAGTCTAATGATCATTATACCAATAGTCGCATTAAGGACACTTATAGCATAGACTAAAAGTCTAGGCAATGTCCTTAAGGTGGGTCAGGTCTGGCATCCTATTATTAACGATAATATCTGCCCGAGAGTAGATGCGAACACTCCGTCATTGACCAAGAGACTAGGTCAAACATCTAACTCTCACTAGTCTCACGCGCACTAACAATATCCCACTCTCGTTAATGCTTCGACTATAGACTGTTTAGAATTATACTAAGTGACAAGATGTCAGTCTCAACATCAGAAGACTCATTCTGATAAACATCTTATAATATAATTCTAAGAATGCAATTAAGAGTTTACATTAGCATGAGATGTTTGTAAACTTAATGCATCTGCCTTTACATGATAGAAAATATCTAAGATATTACAACAGCAGTTGGCCATAAGGGCACCAACTCCAACAACCCCCAACTTACCGTAGTGCACTAAAAGATCCAAACTGGCATGCTGCTATGTGTGATGAATATAATGCCTTGATCAAGAATGAAACATGGGAAATAGTACCCCCTCCTCCCCCACTCAAAACATAATCTCTGGAAAATGGCTTTTTAGACACAAACTTGGCCCATCAAGTGAGTTATCCAGGTACAAGGCCCGTTAGGTGGTCCGCGGTTTCAATCAGCGCTTTGGCGTCGACTACGACGAGACCTTCAGCCACGTTGTCAAACCTGCTACAGTCCGTATCATTCTTAGCATTGCTCTATCCAGAGGATGGCCCATTCACCAGCTAGACGTCAAAAATGTCTTCCTCCATGGTCAGCTACAGGAGACAGTTTACGCCAGTTAGCCTTCCGTGTTGCAGGATCCCGCTCAACCTCATTATGTTTGTCGACTCAAGAAGGCCCTCTATGGGCTTAACCAGGCACCGCGGTCGTGGTATCACAGATTTGCCAGTTTTATTCAGACTATTGGGTTTCACGGGTGCAAGTCGGATACATCATTATTTGTTTTCTCCTACACCATGGGCACTTCCTACCTACTACTGTACATTGATGATATTGTTCTTACAGCATCTTCCACTGCACTTCTCCAGCATCTCATCCAGCGGCTAAAGGCCGAATTTGCTATGACAGACAGGGGAGACCTACACTTTTTCCTCGGCATCAACGTACACAGGACGACCAGTGGCCTATTTCTCCACCACACACAGTTCACTCATGACATACTCGAGCGGGCCGGGATGGTCTCTTGCCGCCCCATCTCCACCCCAGTGGACACAAAGGCAAAGCTCTCCTCCTCGTCAGGCACACTACTCCCTCATCCTACTCTTTATCGATCCGTCGTTGGAGCATTACAGTACCTTACATTTACTCGTCCTCACATCACATATGTCATCCAGCAACTTTGTCTACACCTTCATGCCCCCCGTGATGCTCATCTCACAGCCATGAAGCGTGTCCTGCGCTATCTCAGTGGCACCCCCACCCATGGCATCCACCTGGCGCGCTCCTCCACCGACTCTCTGCAGGCATACTCCGACGCTGATTGGGCCGGATGCCCAGACACCCGCCGTTCCACCTTTGGATACTGTGTCTTTCTCGGTGACAACCTAGTCTCCTGGTCCTCCAAGCGTCAAGCTACCACCTCCCGGAATCGACGAGCTAGATCCGGAATCTACTACTTGAGCTGCAGCAACCCCTTCGGCGTGCCACCCTTGTCTTTTGGGACAACGTCAGTGCTGTGTATCTCTCGACAAATCCTGTACAACACCAGCGCACCAAACACGTGGAAGTTGATATCCACTTCGTCCGTGACAAAGTAGCACTGGGTCATGTGCGAGTTCTCCACGTCCCCTCGTCTTTGCAGTATGCTGATATCTTCACTAAGGGACTGCCATCTTTATTATTTTTGGACTTCAAGAAAAGCTTGGGAATCAGACCTCCTACACATCTGACGTAGCCGGGAGCATGTTAAATATATTGTATATATTTAATATATTATATTATTCCCTTACCTTATTTGTATAGGTTTCCTTCCTTGTGTTTCTCCTACCTTGTTTAGGATTGAGACTCTTATATATATATATATATATATATATACATGTAATCACAACGCATTCAATTAATTTTATATCATAAATAAATATATATTTTTCATAATTTGTAGTCCAAATTTGTAAAATATGACTAAAAATCAAAAAAAGAAAGATTATTTACGGTGGAGATAGTATAATTAGAAAAAATATAAAATAATATGAGGTGTTGAATTGATGATAGATTGATAAATGTGATACAACAAAAAATGAAACATGGGTTATTAAATTTTAATTAAAAATAAAATATTTCCAAAATATATTCAATCGAAATATATCCGAATTGAAACATATCCGAAACTGAAATATATCCTAACGGAACTAGATCCTAAACTGAAATATATCTGATCCAAATTCTATCGGAACCGGAATATATTCTAATCGATTTATATCCGAACTGTATCTGAACCAACTCAAAACCGAATCAAATCCAAACCAAAATGAAATCAATTCAAACTGAACCGAATCCGAATCGAAAAAACCAATCCGGAACCGTTCCAGTTGACCCGATTGCCACCTCTAATGATGCTAGTGCAGTGGTGTTAATATAATGATGCTTCTAGACTAATGATGCTTCTATACTGATGCTAGGGTTAATCAATCATCCCTCAATCGTATTCTACTACAGTGATGAATGATGCTTCATTTGTGCTTCTAGTTAATGGATTAAAAACAAACAGTTGAGATGGACACATTCTTGGTAGTCTATATAGTATTACTCGATCACTCCGTCTCATAATAATATTTTAGTTTCGGGTTATTTGACCAAAATTTGCTTAATTTTTATTAAAGGTAGCAAATCACTCAGTCATGTTGGATTTGAATGATTAACAAAATCTTTGTTCAAAACTCAATCTTGAGTAAAAAAATATAGAATCAATTTTTGCTAGGTTTACTTTTTATCAAGTTTTAAACAAAGATATATGCATTAAGGGTTTAGTGGAAACAACTACTCTCGTTTTACAATGTAAAAAGATTCTAGTCCTCCAAATCTCAGCAATGTTTGGATAATCCTCATTTTGTTGTTGTATCACCAGCATTCTTTGTTGATTATGATTCTAGTAAATGAAGAAACGGCAATATGTTTTTTCCCTTTACATACTGTTATACGGAGTACTAATAATAGTAATAAAAAGGGAGAGGTTCTCGTGCCACTGTACACTTCGGTGCTCCATTCGTAAAAATGATGCTTCTTACCCTCAAATTTTTCGGGAAAATCCCCCACCCCGGCCCGACATAAACCTGCACTCCACGTAAATTGGACCCCCCATGTTTAGTTGACTTTGGAGTCAAATTTGACCCCAAAGCCAACTAAACTTTGAAGGGTTGGGGTGAGTTCGGGCCAGGGAGTTTACTATAAAATTCCAGTGGCACCGTAATGCAGTGGCAAGGGAACCGTGACTCTGCTAATAAGTAATAACTTCGAGTAATACTCCAATTGGCCTTAGAAACCAATCTCTCTTCTCTCTGCAAAAAACTTACCACTCACAGAGGAGAGGTCGGGATGCAAGGCCAACCACACTGCAGTATCAGCTGCTTCTTCCGGAAGAATGTTTCCCTCCCAGCCAGTCATGCCTGTCTTCACCCAGCCCGGACAACAGCAATTCATACATATCTTCTGTTGACCACTGGAAGAATGTTCGAGCTCCCGCGTCATTAGCCTTGTGAGAGCATTCACTCCAAGTTTTGACATTGAGTAGTCGGTGAAAACCTGAGGCCATCCACGCAATTCCCATGTCCCGTCCTTTACTTGCTCCAAAAATGTGTTCAGAGTATGATCAATCAATTCCTCTGAGAGAGTTTCTATGTTCTCCAGTTTGCTTCTCAATTCCACATTTCCAATTCTCTAGGCGAAAAATAGAACAAATATCAGAGTGCTTTTGAAACTCTAAATGAGTGTTCGCAAAGTCTTGGAAGAAGTAGAATAGTTGAAAATTCCATGCAAAGTTTGAACTTAAGTTCGTTTCATTGAGGATTATAAAATAGATTAATACCCGATTTAGTCCCTCGGGTTAAGGAGTACCACTCAAGTTGACCTTTAACCTTTTTATTTAATACTGAATTTGGTTTTGACTATGAAATTTGGACAGCATTTAATCATATGCATATATAGTTCTAAATGAGAAGGGTACTTCAATTATTTGAATACCAAATTAGGACTAAATTTGGACCTAAAACATGCAATTTGGACCTAACTTAGTCATTGGTATATGAAAATACCATTATTAATTAGAAAAAATTGTGGACAGTGACTAAATTGAGTCTAAATTGCATATACTCAGAACTAGTTCAAGTCCAAAAAAAGTAAATGATCCAATTGAGTAATAAAGAATAGTCAAAGGGTTAAATTGGGTATAAAAAATTACATCAAAGAGAACAGTAATAGGTATTGCCTTACATTTCGCCTCCCATTCAGCCTTCCTAACCTTGAGCTCACGTTAACAATTTGACTGCCACAAGAAGCTGAAAGCCTCACTAATGGAATTGCAGCTTTGATAATATTTTTTGTGCCATAATAGTTTGTCTTGATAACGGTTTCAGCATGTTCCACCGAGTTTTCTGAGCCGACATTGAAATTGACTCCAGCATTGTTTATCTGCATGTTCGCTAGGCATTGGTGAAATACTTAACAAAAGAATCAAGACAATAACAACCCATTATCAAAAGAATAAGTACTGTTCCCTCATACCCAGTGTTTTTTTTTTCACTTTTTCTTTTTGGGTTGTCCCACTGTTTTTGTAGGGGAGAAGAGAGTAAGAGACTAGGAGAGAACAGTCATACCAGTATATCTAAACCACCATAATGTTCTTTTAGCCAGGTACAAAATACATCTATTGATGAAGGATCAACAATATCAAGTTGATGGAACTCCACTTTCAAGCCCCCATCTCGTAAGAATCTTGCTGCTTCTAAACCTAAAGTTGTGTCCCGTGAAGTTAGAATGACTGTCAACCCATGGGTCCCAAGCTGGCGCGCGATCTCAAATCCGATCCCTCTATTTCCACCAGTCACAACCGCAATCGTGTCTGATGTCCACCATCTGAACATAAAAGCACATAAATGACCACAGTATGAAGAAATATTGTATGTAGACTTTATAAATCAATTTATGAAATACACAAACAATCAATAGATATACAGAGCATAATAGGGATAGAGAAAACAAAACCAAAGAATGCCACACAATCTATGTACATTAACATAGGAGTACTAAATAAACCATAAACCACTGTAAGGGTGTCCCATATCTGTCCTGTTTGTTTGTCAGGATGCACTTAGCAGAGAATTTAATGAGTGATTACAGTTGGGGGTTCATCAGTTTGTGCTTGGGGAAAACTATCTTTGGCAGTTTAGCATGCAGCCATGCACCATCTAATCTCAAGCACAGAGGATGTAAGAAGTTCACTGAGTCCAGCCTTCTTTATTACTCAACAGTCAACACAATGACCATATTAATGGTAAATAAATCTTGAACTTCCTTCTCATTACCTAGAAAAAATACCCAGTACAATGTTTTGTGTTATAGTAAGATGAAGTTGCTGTATAGAATGAACAGAAGAATGGTTTCTGTCTCAGGGAAGAAGACGAACCAGAGGATAGAATTGAGAGTTAGGTGTGGGGGAGAGAGAGATAGAGAGAGAGAAGATTGTTAAGAGGGGAATTTGATTGTATTATTTCTTGTCTTTCTTCTTACAATGACCAAACATTTATACAAGGAGAGTAGCATCAACAACCCTGATTATTAGCTAACTAACTAACCCTTAGCTAACTAATATAACATACTCCACGTCAGCAAAGTTGTATCATTGCTTCCTCTTTCAAAAAGACTTGTCCTCAAGTCTTAGCTTGAAAATCATCAACTGGTTCCCAAGTTGCTGGAATGGGAAGCTTTGTAGATGATTGCCCTTGGAACAAAAGTGGAATATGAACTTCGACAGATTGTTGCTTGTATGGCTGAAGTTCCAACCATGCTCAACCCCCATCATTGAAGGATCTTTCTAATCTATGTTTATCATCTTGAACTTTTTTCTGCATCTTTTGTGTCCTTCTGTCAAGGATGGTTACTAGAGAAGGTAGAATACCCGGATCAAACACTCTCCTAAAAGGAGGCACCG
Source organism: Cuscuta campestris (assembly GCA_900332095.2). Taxonomy (NCBI): domain Eukaryota; kingdom Viridiplantae; phylum Streptophyta; class Magnoliopsida; order Solanales; family Convolvulaceae; genus Cuscuta; species Cuscuta campestris. The sequence goes on along the minus strand of OOIL02000571.1, from coordinate 344,472 downwards.
AGGCAGTTTTGTTGGATCTTCAAAGATCATACTGTAATCCTTCTTTAAAGCTTCAAACTCTAAAATGAATCATCCTCCCTTGTATTTTCACATCATTGTACCATGTTAGGAATCATGTCCTCTACTCCTACGAAGAATTGTAAGAAGAAAAAATGGATGGAGTTCCTAAACATCTTTGCAGTTGTGGCCCCTTCTACTACCTGCATTTTCCTATTTGCCATTCCTTTTAATTCAAAAGATGTGTCCCAAATTGGAATTTCATAGTCTGGCAGCTGTATCTTTCAGTAAGGGTTTGAACAGAAATGCAGGCATCAGAATTTTTATTCCTTGTGCTTGGATCAGATTTAAAGGCTTTAACAAATACCCTGGTGTTGGCCTTCAATCCCCCAATAAAACAATCCAGAATGTAGGAAACAGGAAGGTAGTGACTGTCATGTACCATGACAGACCTTAAATCCTCAAGATTTAATTGATATGCAATGTATATCATATTAATATGCAATGTAATGTATACTTTCATCATATACTTTCATGATGAAAGTACACTTTCATCATACTTTCATATACTTTCATCATATAACTTTAACAAAAAGTTATTTAATTCATATACTTTCATCATATTAATATGCAATGTATATTTTATTTAATTGATGATAAGAAGAATTTATTTAAAACTCAAATTTTACGAATAGAAAGGTAGTAGTAAAGTTAAATGTTATCATTGGATATGTATATTCAAAAAGGCCAAAGATAAACCCTTAGCTAATGCGAAGTACCAGAGTACATACCAAATCTTTAATTCTCTGCATTACTCTAAAAATGATAAACATCTGTTTGCACCAGCCAAATTGATCACTTCAATCCAAAATGCTCGATATACTTAACACTTGGAACAGTTTGTAGTCGGAAAAAATCCACAATTTAAAGAACACATCTCCATGAATTCATCAGATAAAGTAGGTTAAATTAAACCTTTTGAGAATATCTATGTACCTTTGGTGATCTGAGTAGGGAATGGAGCGGAGAAAACAAATCTCTTGGCGTCTCTTCTCTCGTCTCTCTCTTGCTCTGTCCTTCCTATTCATTTACTTCCTCACTTCAGCTTCTGGAGTTCTTACAAAAAAAAAATCCTCCCTGTTGTACCCGAGACCCGGGTTCTTATGTAGCTAATTTGGAGAAGAATTTGCAAGGAAAATGGACGATGGAACTGAAGGGGTAAAATATGGAGTGTGGGAAAGAGTTCTTTTTGGTGTTGTTAATGAGAGAAAAGAATAAGTTTAAGAAGAAGAAATGGTGAGGAATGAAATGGGCAGAAATAGAGTGAAGGGATAAACCAAGTTGGTGTTAAGAGATATGACACACTCTTATCTTAACTTGGGGCTTTTATCTTCTTTTACACATTAATAATCACTACTAATGTATAAAATTAGACTCCTAACACGCACTCAAAAGTAGCCAACTTTAGAGATATTTCATTAGGAAATTTGGTTAAAATAGCATCACACTATTTTAAAGAATTACTCAAAGAGTAAAACAAAGGTTTTAAATTCAATAATCTGGTGTGTTACAATGGCCTCATGGCTGAAGTATTTATACAACAACAAATAAGGAAAAATACAAGAACAATGAAGGAAGAATACAACAAGGAAGCTTCCTACTTTCCTACAAATCAATGCTTAATGCCCATCCATGTGAGTTGATCTTCCATGATGCTTCTCCTGATTTTGAGCTGATCTTCTTTGGGTTTATTTGGGTAGAAATTTCGTGCATATAAGGAAGAAAACAAAGGG
>OOIL02000571.1:319101-339931 GCA_900332095.2 Cuscuta campestris | reverse complement strand
TTCCTACTTCTTTCCTACAAATCAATGCTTAATGCCCATCCATGTGAGTTGATCTTCCATGATGCTTCTCCTGATTTTGAGCTGATCTTCTTTGGGTTTATTTGGGTAGAAATTTCGTGCATATAAGGAAGAAAACAAAGGGGAATCAAGCTTTAGACTTTTGTGAATAAAATGCCAAAACAGCACTATTCATTCAATGACTTTGTTTCTGATTTTTGTTCCTTTGTTTCAAAAGTGATTATGCTTATGTTTTGTGGAAGAAAAGGCTTTATTCTTTGTTGAAAATCAGGGAATAACTTCAGCCTTATACCCAAGCTTAGAAAAGACAAATAGGAATTGACAATTTTGGGACTTTGAAGTGCAGAGATGTACAATAATCGATTAGCGCCTTTAGATAATCGATTAACAGGATTTGGTTCCAAACCGGGAATGTTCAGAGACGCTCAATAGTCGATTAACACTGAAGAACAATCGATTAACAAGGCTTGCACAAAACTGGGTATTTTCAGAGGTCACAGATAATTGATTATTGGTTTGGAGATAATCGATTGTTGGAGGTTGCTAGTTTGTGACGAGGAATCAGAGGGATAGAATAGTCGATTATCAGTTGTGTATAATCGATTATTCAGGCTTTCAGGATCAAGATTGGGATAGAAAGAGGGAAAGGCATTATTTGGGTAAAAAGGATTTGAAAAGAAACAAACAAAGGTTTTAAAAGATATCAAGAAACTAAGGTTTGACTTGTCTTCCTTTGATCTCATTTTGACCTGGAGTAAAAAATTGATGGGAAAGAGTTTATTTTGAATTAAAGGAAAGAAAGAAGACTTTTGGATATGTTGGGGAGTTTGGGGTTCAGGTGGAGCCATCCAGGGGTACATCACTCCCCCTTCTTTTTTACTCGTATCTCTCTGTCCAAGATCGGTGACAGACTCGCACAGTCGCCAGAAGTCTAAAATCTTTTGGAATCCGTAGCTTTGCACCAACACTTTGTGTTGGTGTAAACTAATTTTTATTAATACACCAACACTCTGTGTTCGTGTAAATTTTTGTTAATGCACCAACACATATGTCGGTGTAAACCATCAAAATATTTGTGTATAACTGCGGTGTACAAATGGGGTACAATTTGTGGTGTAAGTGTAGCATAACCCTTTGGAATACTAAACTCGCACATTTAAAAATCTAATCAATTAGACCAATCTTTTGAAAATCGGACCGGACAAAGAGTCGGACGAGCATTTAGGTCAAGAGCAAATCACTTGGATCGGATGAAATTTGATTAACGACTCGGTCAATTATAATTAAAATAAAAATATTTTTAATATATTAATATAGATATTCTTACATAATAAAAGTATTTAAGTTTGTACTTTTTTCTTCTCCACCTAGTTTTTAATGCTCCGTATCATTTTTCATATAGTACTCTTTCACACTTCCAAATTTTAATTTTTATTACCTTTATTAATCTTTTTAGAATTTTTAGTTTGTTGAATAGACTTTTTAGTTTATTGAAATAATAAAATAATACAAAAAAAATACTGTTCATTTCTTTATTATTAAAAATCATTTTGAAATCCTTTATCCTTTAATATAATAAAGGAGACTCGGATGCACAAAATTCGACATTTGGCATGTCTATGTGGCAAAATTTAAACATGTCAGCACGCCACGTAATATCCGAGTAAACCAGCGGAAATAAATTATATACGATGCACCAGTGGATCTCCCGTTGAAAATAATTGACCGCATATTTTCTACGCGATAATCACTAGCATTCAACGAAATTCTTTCCTTCAGATTACAACAATACGAACACCTATTATGATGATATTATAAAATAATTAATAATAAATATGAAAAAATATAAATACTATTTAAAAATAAATATAATATTTTTCATTTAATTTAAATAGAATTTTAGGACCATGCTACATATATTAATCCTTTATCTTACTTCCATATTTAAAAATTACATACTTAAACAAATAAGTTACAAAAGTTTATTTTGGAAATTCATGTATAATAAGAGTTAAAATTAATAGAGTACCTATATTAATGGAAATTAGAATATTATTTTTTACAAAAAAGATTATTAAGAAACAATCCTAAATAATACTAAATTTGAAAATGATGATCACGAGTATATTACTCATCACCTTACTTATATTATGTATTTTGGATAATACTTATATTATTTTGGATCCGTTTACTTATATATGGAAATCCTTAACTATGTGTCTTGGATAATCAATAATGTTATATGTTAATATATGTTTTCATATTACAACATTACGAACTCCTATTACGATTATAATATAAACAATTAAAAATAAATACGAAAAATAAAAATGCTATTTAAAACATAAAAAGAAATATAATAATTTTCATTTAACTTAAATAGAATTTTAGAACCATGCTACATATATTAACTTAAAAAGAAATATAATAATTTTCATTTAACCTAAATATAGTAGAATTTTCATTTAACTTAAATTACTTTAAATGTTGTTTTGTCTTAATATATTTAATTTTTTTTATTGTTTTAATGTAATTTGATACATAACATTTTTTAATTTTTTATAATAACAAAATCAAACGGGATATATTAGTGACCAGAATTTTTGTATTTAAAATTTATATGGTTTCTTTTTAATGAGCATTGAAAAGTTTTCTTATCTTCATATCTAAATCGTTAGTATAGATAAATTAATTTATGTTAAATAAATAAAGTTTAATACAAAATTTAAAATTAGATGTCAATTTTAATTAAAAGGATTTAATTAATTCTTCATGTGAAAATGAACACTCCAAGAAAAGATAAAAGTATGTGTACTTTTTTTAATTATAGTCATGTTATTTTATCAATTATAATCTGCATCCGTAAAAAAATTAAATGCCGTTCATAGGTTTCATAGAAATCATGGATAATTAAAATGTATAATTGTTGATTTATTTAGGTATGCATATACCTCACTGATTATTTTTTATCAATTTTATATTTACATCAATAGGAATAAAATGATGTCTAACCATGACTCTTTAATTTAATTTTTCTATATTTTTTATGAAAAAAATGGTTTATACATATTGAATATTTTAAACAATTGAATGGATGAATTTTAACAAACTTGAGTAAATATATATTCATATTTAAAAAAATTAAAAAAATCAAAACATTGCAAAAAATTTGATATGAAATGGGTGAATATAAAAAAATATGAGTACATATTTTAAAATAAAATGATATGCATGCGAGGAAATAAAATTTAGGCATTGATGCGGAATGATCAATGTAAATAATTCAAAGTTCAAATATAAATTTTAAATTGGAAAATTTAATTATATCTAACATGTAATTCATTTATCAAAATGGCAACTAAGTTGTGTTCAAAACAAATAATTGATCCTCCACATGTATGTATATATATATATATATATATATATATATATATATATATATATATATATATATAGAGTTTGGTCCCGGTGAGAAAGAGATCTTATGAAAGAAATAAGAATGTCTCTCCACCGTTAGATCTGATCACGCATGCATTTACTTGCGCCTAGTCTTCAAGGGCTTTTTGGGGTTTACACGTCTCACACCCACCGATCTCATTCTCTCTCCTATATGCTTCCGGGATTTTCTCGCTATCTATGGATCCGTCTTGCTCTTTCTCTCTCATTTTAACGCATCAATTTCTCTGCTTCCAATCTCAAACCTCCGCCTCTTCTATCATAGCAATCCTCACTTTCACTCTGTCACTTTAAATCTACACATCGAGCCGACGCGCAGACCTAGGGTTCAACCAAGGCATGAATTCTGACAAGGGCGTGCACGGTGGTGATGGCGCACAAGGGCTAGACAAAGGATGATTCCGGCGAGAAGAAATTACAGGTTTGGTTTCGTGCTGGTCTATCTTAACGAAAAAGAAAATACTACCGGGAGACTTTTTTTAGCTTTTTAATTCAATTTTTTCAATAAGGATTATAAAAGCAATAATTACTTAGATTCAATTTTCTTTTTTTAATTTTCTTAATTTTAATTATTTAAAATTCTCATGATATACAAGATCAATATATGTTTAGTTGATACATTCTTTTTTAACTTTTGCACACAAGCTGTTTGTAAAATTGCCTTATAGGCAAACAGGTGCAATTTGAAACTTTAACAGTAGTTGAATGAAAGATTATTTCATGTTTAAATGCATGACATACACTCTTGATATGCATCTTTGAGTATGTAAGATGCAGTGTAACATGCTTAAATGATGTGCGGGTAGAGTATAAACCAGATTTTTCAACCAGATTTTTTTCTCTTGCATATACCTTTGTTCCTACAGAACTCTTTTCTGTTGCAACTTTGTTACTATGAGATTTTTTCTGTTGCATTTTGTTAGACACCTTATCTCAATGCTATACAATCAGAGTTGGATATTGTTTTAAACTCACCATTCTTTGTTGCTTTGTAAAGTTTTGGTACATCACAGATTCACATTTTAAAGTGTGTCTTGCATTTTGAAGTGCATGTCTTGCACTTTGAAGTGCACATCTTGCATTTTGGTTCAACCAGATTTTTTTTCTCTTGCATATACCTTTGTTCCTACAGAACTCTTTTCTGTTGCAACTTTGTTACTATGAGATTTTTTCTGTTGCATTTTGTTAGACACCTTATCTCAATGCTATACAATCTTAGTTGGATATTGTTTTAAACTCACCATTCTTTGTTGTTTTGTAAAGTTTTGGTACATCACAGATTCACATTTTAAAGTGTGTCTTGCATTTTGAAGTGCGTGTCTTGCACTTTGAAGTGCACATCTTGCATTTTGGTCAACATCTATCTTTTACGGAGTATATCTCATATGTAGATGGTAAATTAGGTCACTCTTATAATATACAAATTTACTGAACATATACAGAAATTGTTACTCCGGGGTATGATTTATGCACTTATCAGGATCTTTCATTTTGACCATTATTTGTTTCTTATATGACACTAGATGCTCCTAAGGGCCATGTGTAATGCATATTCAATCCCTATCTTGCATTTTTAAGTCTGTGCATTGCACTTTGAAGTGCTTTTCTTGCACTTTGATTAACATCTATCTTTCATATTTTATATGTAGATTACAAATCATGTCACGTTTGATTATGGATGATTCCTACAAAGATTTTGCATATTGTGGGCCAAATCCACACATTAATGTGAGTGTATGACTGCTTATTTGTGTATACGTTTTCATGAATGGTTGAAAATGAAGCTTTATAGAATGAAATGCAGGATATTATTTGTTGTAACTAACTAATTATTTTTGGATTGTTTTATATGAAGCTTCAAAAGATGCATATGAATTATTAATTTGTAATTGCTTAAAAGACATCAAAACATATACTTAAAAAATAATGCATTTAGAGTATGTTCTGATGCATTTGAATGCAGGTTAGATACATGCCATTTTGATGCATTTCAATGCAGGTTAGATGCAAGTGAGAGTTCATCTTGATAATCCAGACTTGATAAGGATGTCTTTCATTCTTTGAAGGGAGCCTTCATAGTGATGCAGTTTTATCTTATTAATTTTTACAAATGATGATGCATCTAAAGTATGAAACTTATCCATGAGATAGTGAATTTTTTTTAACAAAAATATGGTGCATATCTAATTGGGTATAGATTAAAAACACATTGAATGAATGAATGAATGAGAATCTCTTTGAAAAAACAAATCGTTGCCTATTAGCTCAAATGGTAGAGCCGTACGTACTACATGTGTGGGTTCGAATCCCACATAGGCAAACTATTTATCATATTTGTATTACACTCATTCCCAATACATTGCATTCTCATGCTTTCTCATTACATACATAGCTACATAAGAATCATTACATACTCATTCCCAATACATTGCATTCTCATCCCCCCTTCATTTTTTTCCATTACTTGTATATTACTCCAATTTTGCTTAATAATGAAAGAATTTATTTATCAATTCATGCACTGTATGTATCTCCAGTACATTATGAAAAGATAGACTTTTATTCCAACACTGCCTCACACACTTCACCTTCTATGAAACTCGAATGAAACGCCCTAATAGTTACTTTTATATAAACATTGGAGACGGAAAAAACAACGGGGGATTATGATTGTTAAAAAACGTTACCTATTCCTTCTACCCATTTTCATCTATTAACCAAACTTGTGTAGAAACTTAAACAGGGTCCCAGTGTATAACTATCGAGCACTGATCATTTCTATAAACAATTCTTACGTTGCATAGAAACACGTCCGAACTGCAGAAAAACACTATTTACCCTGCAAGAACTTCCCCACCAATCAAAATTCCAGTCCAAAGTACCTTCTTGTTAATCAAAATCACCCTCAAACCCTCGAGTAGACTATAATAAAGAAGACTCTGATTCACAAGCATTTGACATTTGGCATGTCTATTTGGCAAATTTTTAACATGTCAATGTCATGTAATCCTTTACTATAATATTTTTTATTCATGTGCCCAAGAAATAGACATGTATCATCTTACATGGCAATTTTTAAATGACATGGTACATGAATAAATTGCATGACATGCTTTAAATCTCATTCATCATTTATTGAAATTTATTTATGATGATCGTTAAAATATGATGATTTTAAAACAATATATGTTATATTGAAAATATATGGATATTTTAATTTATTAAAAATTATGTAAATGAAATAAATGTAATTTTTCAACAAAAAGTAAATAAATTAATAATAAAAAAGAAACTAATCATTATTAGCTCGGGTCTTTTTTCAAAAAAAATCATATTAAAAGTCATTTGAATAAAATATAGTTTTTTAAAAATTATTAATTTATTCTTTTGTATGAAAATTTATTGAGCTAAAATATACTCTCGAGTAGCTCATCTTATACCACTAATTAAAGATGAGAAATTTATTAAATAAATTTAGTGCATTATGGGTTTATGTATATTAGATAATTTTTAATATGAAAAGTTTGTGGTTTAATGTATTCAATAACTTTTTTAATAATTAAAATTTCCTTAAATATATAACAGGGAGTATAAAAAATATATCAAGATTTAAATTTTACTTAAGATATTTATATATTTACATCACAATTTTGATAGTTTTTAAAAGTATTTATTTATGATAGAGACATTGTTTATAAATGATAAAACTTTTGTTTTTAAATGAAATATAAATTTTAAAAAGAATTGTTTTCATCCTCTTTATTAATAGGACTTTTGTAGCCTTTTTTTTCTTTATTGGAACATAATTTTCATAGAGAAAATATATAACAGTAAAAATAGATCATTGAAAAAAATACAATCATGATATTCATATATTTATAGATTCAAGTATCGAATGACAACATATATTTTTGGATAGAATATATTAAAATAGTTTCAGCGCACTAAATGGTTTGGAAAAGATATGAATACCTTATTTATTTTCAAAACTTATTTTAAAAACAATGTCTATCATTTAAAAAGGTTACACACGCACCACATTGGTTCGTACTATTTTACGTTCATTTTTGTTAAAATAGGGCATTGATACGCATTCCAATTAACATGAGCTGATGAGCGTCAATTCATATTATCATTTTTTTAGCTTTTTTCATATATAATTGTTCTTTATAATGTTTTAAAATTCAAATTGGTTTAAATTTGAAATAAAAATCAAAATTAAAAAAACATATACTTTCCTCATCTAAAGTTAAAACATTTTTTTTATAAATTTGGATGAAAAGTATTACTCCCTCCGTTCTACTCCGTATAAAAGTGTTCCTATTTTGACTTTGTATAAAAATAAGGAAGTATTAAATTGTAGTTGATTTCCAATTTTGCCATTGATATGATAGATTGAGTATTAGAGAAAAACGTATTACGTGATAGGTAGGGTATGAAAAAGTAAGGGTAAAAGTGGTTTTTAATAGAAAGTGGAAGTGTTTTGTTGGAAGTAAAAAAATGAAAAAAGAAGAGTTTTTGAGAATGGGGGGAGTATTGTTTATCTGCTACATATGCATTTGCATGAAAAAAATATTAATTTCGTAAAATAGTAATACACAGAGATTCTACATCCACTCATTTTTGGTGGTTCTAGATAACACTAGCTTTAATAGAAGTATCTACGATGCACCATTCACAAAATTAATGGTTCCTACCCTCAACACCTGGGTAAATCCAAACCTTAGAGCAAGTGGCTCCAGAATCGTTTCGATAATAGTAGTCGTAATAATAATAATAATAATAATAATAATAATAATAATAATAATAATAATAATAATAATAATAATAATAATAATAATAATAATAATAATAATAATAATAGTAGTAATAATAATAATAATAATAACAACAACAACAACAACAACAACAACAACAATAATAATAATAATAATACTCCCTCCGTCCGGTAATAAACTTCCTATTTTGACTTTTCATCATTTTTAGTGGATGTTGACTATGGGTGTAATTTCTCTAAAATACCCCCCTCTCCTTCCTTTCCCAGCCCTGCCCCTGCCACCATCAAGTTCCCACCACTGCCTCCACCTTAGCCTCTCTCCTCCTCGCCGCCAGCCCTGCTGTTAAATATATCAATTATTTAATATATTTAATATTATATATTATAATTATGGTTGTTGCCTATTATAGTTAGAGTTATTATTATATAATATTACCTTATATAATTAGTCATTAATGTGGAGGATTCTAGAATATATTCCTCCACCTATAAATACATACTTTGTATTTCTCTTCTACTGATTCAATCAATAAAACGTTCTTTGTTATTTTACATGGTATCAGAGCCACCGTTCTTGGTGACCTAAATTTCTCCGCTTTCGCTTCTGGCGGGCGGCACCGCCATTAACCGGCCGCCGCCCGCCGGATCACTGTTTTCCTCTAAATCAATTCCTACTCTACCAAACTACCGGCCTCTCCTGGCGCCAAGATTCCACCTGTTCACTCGAGAGTAACATGAGGCACAATTAGTGGGTAGATCTTCGGTCAACATGCATCTCCGGCAGTACCTCATTCCTTATGTTTCTTCTTTAACAAAGTCGCGCACGACTCTAGCGCGCGTCAACCTTCTCCCTCTTTTGACGTCAGCAGCATGGGTCTGTTCGCAACGGCTTTTCTCCCCTCCTCATCATCGCCTTCACATCTCTTTCCTGGCAATCTTTCTTCTTCTCTTCAATTATCAATATTATTTTCCAGACCAATTTTCTTTGCGATTGAGGACAAATTGTCTTACAAATTGGGGAAAGATTGACCAAATTTTGGCACTTCAACAAAATTTGTTTCTTGACGAGTTGATAAAACTTCTTTTAAATACAATTATAATCTATGCAATGCATTTTTTTTATTCCTTTGCTCTATTGACATGTCTTCCAGAATCGTTCATCCTTTGTCAAAGATCACTCCGAACAGTGAGTGTTTGAGGGTTTTAGTTCGTATGATACGACTGTATACGTTGCCGGTGTAAAATTATGAAAAGGAAATTAATTCAACTGAAATGGTATTCATGGAACACGTAAGTAAATCCTTGTTGCATCTTTACTCTATTTATTGAACCAATGGTCTGTGTGTTTTGAGATTTTTTTAACCAAAGAGTGTCTTTTCATTGTTGAACCAATTTAGTTGTTTCAAAGTGTGTTATGGTAAAAGTGTTATGGAAATGATTATCAATTGATTGGTTGGAGATTGTTTAAATTATTGTTTGGTTCAGTCACTTACTTCAAACAGTTTTGATGGCTTGGTGCTTGGAGTTTGATTTAAATCAATCTTTTTGTGTATCTTACACCAATATCATAAAGTAATCAATGTTTCTTTCTATTTATTGGAATTCTTGTGTTTTTATGCTACTAAATGGACTTTGTGTTTTTATGCTACCAAATGTGCTTTGTGAATAAGACTGATTACTTTTTTAAAAAAACACAATGTATGGTGTGCGTGGTGAGGATGGTGCAGAAAATATTCACATGAGGAGAGAGAGTAAGATCATTTTTTGTTGTTTGAGTTTCAAAATCTGATCCACATAGTGTTTGTATAGATAGCCTTTTATCATTTGGTTTTGTTTGTATTGCAGAATCTGATCCATAGATTGTTTGGCTGACTTTTTTTTTCCTTAGATCACTAAGATACCGATAGTGTACATCTTGAATATGTTACAATCATCAGACTCTTAGTGCTGATATGCTAAATAATTAAACAAATATATCCAATTTTGCAAGTGCTTTTATAGTCAATCAATGATAATTTTACCATAAGTAGATTCTTAGTGCTTTTATACTAAATAAATAAACAAATATTATTCAGTGCTGCAAGTGCTTTTATAGTTAATCATTGATAACATTACAATCTGCATATTCTTATTGCTTTTAGAGTAAATAATTAAACAAATATATCTAATGTTGCAAGTGCTTTTATCTATAGTCAGACATTGATTTGTTTATTTTTTATGTTGTGTAGGAAACTACTATCAATGCCACCGCACGAAAAAGTTTGGTGGGAACTTTTGAAAAGAGAATCAAAGAAGGTTTAGTATGTCTTTTCTTATTTTGGCATCGGCAATAGCAGTGGATATTATCGCACTTCAAGACATAAGTTTCGCCTAAAATTTCAAGCAAGGACGACTCTCACTGGCAGAAGTTGTGACAAAATACCACTTTATGGAATTAGGTTGGTTGCTTTCCTGGATATCTTGCGTGCAGATTCGAAATACCCATGCTTAGTTGGTAATTCTCTTTCCTTTCACCTGATGAGCATTGTTTATTTGAATAAATAAACATTAGTGAGGTATGGTAACTTAGATGGAATATGTTATTGTTAATTATTCTGAATATCATTATGATATTGCAGTCACTATGGATATTCTTTCTGCTATGGGAAATGAAAGAGATATATAGTGAGAGAGTCGAAAAGAACGAAGATGATTGTGATCATGTTAGAAACATAAGGGTATTATGTTATTATTTTACTTTCATTAGAAAAAAATCATGTTGTTAAATTAAGAGTCAAGACACGTGTATTGACATTTTTTTAAACTTTGGTAAACGAGACAGAGGTTAGATGTTACGTTATTTGGTGAGTATGTTGACATGCTAAGGTCAAGATGTTTCAAGGTATTGGTAACTTAAAACGCTATTGAGTTCTTCTGTATCCTTTTAAAAGATTGTTAATCAACTTTATTCGTCTATATGTCATTTCATATTAAATAACTATTATCTAATATTCATTTCACGTTATTTTAGGATATATTATTCTACAACTAAGGGTAGAGTGGACACATTCAAACTAAGAACAAAAGTAACATCATGCAGGACTCTTTGTGGTTCGCCTCAACCAGAACCTCTTAGGTTGTCATGTGAGAATGTTACAAGATCTGACCAAAATGAGTTCCTTGATACGAGCAAAACAAGAGTCATTTCTACCTCCGAAGGAGTATAATGTGGTATATTTTACATTTATAAGAATTTTATTCATAGTTCTAAGGCATTTAATTCATTATGTGCTTTTTGGATTGAATATATTAACATATATGCTATTCTGTGAGAATATACAAGTCAACTAATATATGATTTGTTCTAAAAAAGGATTGACCATATGTGGTGTATGGGATTATCGTTGCAGTGAACAATGACAATGATTGGTTGTATTTAGCATGCAAGTATAATAGAGATGTTAAACCTGATGGTGCTATGTACTATTACGCGCATTGCTCATGTGTTATTTTCAATTTCACCCCGAGGTGACATTTTAATCTCTTCTCCAACTTTTATATTTCCCTTCCTATATTTAGATTTCAAGATAAAATTGAATATAAATTATATATATATGTATATATAGTAGATATCTTATCAAGTTGTTTGTGAAAGGTAATTCTGGAACAGCTACGTTCGTTATATTTCACCATGAGGTCTCCTGTATTTTGAATACATCGCGTGCCCAATTAATGGAGGAAAGTGATGTGGTTTGTACTCTTGCTTCTAATTGCATGGTTGATTAAGTGTGAATAATTTATGCTTGCTTTGATTATCTTTTTATTTTAAAAAAACAAAATTAAAAAGATACGAAGTATGTCTTATTTGCATGGATACGCCGATGAAGTTTGGTCATTTGTTGGGACATGATTTATTATAAATAATGTTTCACTTACACTTGCAGGGTGGATTGAAGTGGCTAAAATTATTCCAGTATGTAATAAAGATAAGATAAATTAGAAAAAGAGTACATGTGAGTATAATATTTTTGTGATATATTGAAGTGTCTTTTCTTTTCAATATGATTTAACGCTCAGTGATGTGAATAATTGAATGATAACTTCTCTTTTCAATTGACTTTGTGGACCATCAATTAATGTTCTTTTTAGAGTTAAAAAGTTTAGTTTTGACTTCGGATATGATGCTAAAGATTACTCATTATCTCTACATAGATTGAGGAAGGTTCTCAAGATGAAGTTTACTAAAGAACATTGATGTAATGAACTTGATGTTTGTATTATGATGTTTATTTTTATAGCATGCAAACATGTTAAAATAAGTCAGAAGAAAATGAAAATTTGGTTAATAACTTTGGCATTACCATTTTGACCAAAATAAATAAAACATACATAAATTGTCTAAGTAAAAAATGGGGTTTATTTTATCCAATAAATGCTGCTAAAAATTGTGAAATGGATGTAAAACATCAAAAATTTTACAATTTTTTTTATCTTTGAAAGTTAAAATGTAATGTGTAAAACATAAAAGTTTAGTTTGAACACATTATTTGTCTTGAAAAAAATTTCGGGATGGAAGTTTTGAAAAACCAAAAGAGTTTGATAGCTTCTTTTTTGGAAAGATGTATATCTTCAAGGTTGAGGTAAGGGACATGAACCGAAGCCAACATGAACACTCTTTTAGAGTGTCAAAAATATGCCACGATGATACTCCCATAACAAAATACTTAGAATATGTTCGAGCAATAAATATAAAACCGCATGGTAAGAGTGTTAGACCAGTGTACTCCATTGAGGAAGATTAATATGCAGGCTAAATCAATCGAGTCTTTGAAGGATTCCACTAAGGTTAGTTATACATATTTTAATAGATGTTTCTTAATGACAATTGAAAATGATTGTAATCAATGATTGACCTATTTTACGTAGAAGATGGGGAATACGTAGTATACGGTACCATCAGGTGTGTGGATGATAGAGCTGATCGATTTATACAAGCATGTAGGTGTGGGTCAGATGTGGTTCCAAGGAATCGCTTTCACTACTGCAGCAATTGTAAAAAACATGTTGTGAATGTGATTCCAAGGTAGAAACTTTTTACACTTAGACTTTTGGCATTTAAATATACTCTCGGTAGAAACTTTAGCATTTTATTTTATGTTTCTAGACAAATTTTGTTTACTAATTACATAAGAAGTAAGTTGCACCGAATTATTTTTAGCAAGTTTTTCTTTAGTTTTATGTTCTAATATTTAATTGGCATATTTATTTACTCGCTTTAAATTTGTCTAATTTGACTAAAAATAACTGAATTATATGGATACTTTGGAATGGACCAATGGATATATGAATATATGCAGGTATCGATTTAAGGCTAAAGTGATCGATGCATCAGATATTACAACTTTTGTAACATTTGAGAGCGTGTGATGTTTATTGTTGCATAAGTCATGTTCCAAGATCTGTGAATCAACTATTTCATGAGGATTTCATTATTGAAGGTATAAAAGAGGTTGTTGAGTTGGGATCTGTGAATCAACTATTTCATAAAATTTCGTGATAAAAAAATTTTATCGAGTACATATTTAATTCCTCAAATATAATTTATTTTACTTCGTCGTTGTTGCATATTGTATTAAAAATCATGTGAGAAATATATTTTATTTATTCTAGAAAAAATAATGCATTGAAATAAATTCAGAATCGGAAAAAATTTCGTACAACCCCGTGCGTGGCACGGGTAGAAATACTAGTACTAGTATATAAAAAAGGAGAGTTAGGTCTCTAAGAACTTGACATGTGGCATGCTTATGTGGCCTTTTTTAACACTTAACATGCCACCTAATTTCTCTTATAAAATTAAAAGTTGGATAAGAAATATATGAGTAAACTTAAAAAGGGAAAAAAGTCTTTCTTTTTATGATAACTAGTATTTTTACCCGTGCGATGCACGGGGTCGGCAAAATTTTTGTCGATTCTGAATTTTTTTTAATGCACTATATTTTCTGGATCAAGTAAATATATTTCTAACAAGATTTTTTAGCATTAGACAAAAACACCAAGGTAGAATAAATAATACTTGAGGAATTGAAAATGTACTCAAAAATGTCTTTTTTAATTCCAAACTTGTTGTCATGAAGAATAAGAAATTAACTACTACTTTTCACCTCATGGAATAACGGATAAGACAAATTTATTTACCATTCAACAACCTCGAGCCAGGTGCCAATAGTGCACTATCTTAAAAAAGAATATAATAGTTTTTTATGTTCTCCAATAAGTTCAGATAAGTAAAGTTCACTATATTCTTGAGGAATAACTTGTGTTAAGAATCAAGCTCTTTAACTATTAGAGCACGAACTTCATCTATAGTGGAGATATTATAATTTATTGAGTCTCTAATTTTACTTGTCAACAACCTCAATGATACATTAGAAGTAGGCTTATTATATATGAAGTCTTACTTCTCAACAGCCTCAATGATACCTTAGAAGTAGGCTCATTATCCATGAAGTCTTTAGTTCTTCTAAATATCTATGTTAAAACATTATGTTCATCTACCATATTTTTCAAATCTTTGACCAAACTTTTATTAGTAGTCAAAGAATTATTCTACCTACTGTGCGAAACAAATAGAACAATTTGTTTTTATTAGCATGTTAATAATGTTCCATGTGTATTATATTGTCAAACACATGTAAATAATACTTTTATTAAAAGGGTGTACTCAATAAAGTATTCGAGATACCTAAAATGAGTTATTTGTTTACATATCTCGTTCTGTATACCATAAATATATAATTGTGTAAATTTTGGTCTTTCACCATATCGTGACATTAAACATGGTATGTGATGATAAATGTGTCTACTGAGAGTACATTATTGCTCAACCATTATTGCGAGATGTATCAATATTTCCATTTAAAAATGTTAATGAAAACATACAGTTGTATTTATTTAAATTTTTCATGGTAATGAGAACTCTTCACACCAAGACCATAAAATAAATTATAGAGCAAATCAGATGGTTTTCCTTAGAAGAGACAATTAAACTTTTTCTTTTATGCAATAAATTGAAAACTTTAGATGTTTTGAATCTTTATTCATTTGATTCTTTCTTCATAGTTCATGTCATAACAAAGTTTCCCGAAATTCATACATAAATGCAAGATTCCCAGAATAGGTTGTCTTTGAAGGAAAAATAAAATATATGTAGGCAGCCTTATATATATATATATATATATATATATATATATGTATATGTATGTATGTATGTATGTATGTATGTATGTATGTATGTATGTATGTATAGCATTCTACACAACTTACATGTTGCATATATATATAATCTAAAATATTTTTAATTTTTATTTCTCTAAATGCAGGATCAGCTAAAATTGATTCCACTAATGTATCTTAAGCATATGAACCTTCTACCTTGACATTTAAAATTAAAATATATCGAGTGTGTCCACCATATCTATTTTCTTACATTATTTATAATATTTTATACAAAAAGACAATAGTTGTATTATCATATTCAAAGAAATTAGTAGAATGGGTTGTAAACATAGATCAATTTTCTTCTGTTTCTTATGCACTTAAAAGCGCGATGAAGCGTGTGTATAATTGTTTCGTGGTTGGAAAATTAAAGATGATTTTTTGGAAAATATGTAATGGAATGTGTTTGCAAAGTACACACTTTCTCGAACGTGTTCGATGATGCGAGTTTATAGCCGACCTTCTGTATTTGTAATAAGCATCATAAAATAAATATTACCCGAGTATAATTTTTTATCTAAAAACTTTAATTTTTTTTATTATCCACTAATATTTGTTACATTGATGTCGATTGTTCAATGAATAAATAAGAAAGAATATTACTTACTAATATTATATTGACATAGATGTCAAAATAATTAGCACATTTTATAATTTTTAAGAATTAAATATAAAAGTAATTACATTTATAACAATTAATATTATAACATAAATATTTTGATTAGAACACCAATTAATATTTAATTTCATACACATAAATACTCACTTATCAAGTCTTGATCATTTTACAATGTTATAAATGGAAATGATAATTTTGTTACATGTAAATTTTTACAAATCTATAAATGGAAAACGATAATTTTAAAATGGAAAATACTAATTTTAAAATGGAACATACTTTTTATTTGATTTAGAATTTTTTATATATACGCAATAAAATTAATGCTCTATTAAATAAGCGTGCCCATAAAAATCAATTTCCTTTTATATATTTGTTTCTTTTTTTTTAAATAATTAGAAAATCTCTCCAATTAGTATTAATTCAAAGCAAAAAAATCAAATGTAATTTATTTGTTTTGATTATAGTTTTTGAATAGGTGTTTTTTTAAATTTCAAAATATACTATTTAATTTAAATATTTTCCAATAATGAATGAAAATATAAAAGTTTTTAAACGCGATTATATGGAGAAATTTGTGTGTAACAAATATGAAATTTAATTTCCGCATAATAAGTTTTTTTGTTAACTTTTTTTTTAAACATTACTTGCTAACATGGCATGCTGATATGTTAAAAAAGCTGTCTAATAAGCACGCCACATTGCACAATTCTAGAAGCCCAACCCGTTTGAAATATTGAGGAAGTCGATTTTGATGACGTGGCTGATGAAGTGTCAAAAAAAGTTCCAGTCAGCACGCCAAATGTCGCAATTCTGAGAGTTCAACTCTCAAATATTATATATAAAGGATAAAGGATATGTTGTCCTAATTCTATACTTTTTTTCTCTTTATTACAAAACATCTTAATAAGAAAAATATAGTCTCTTCACCTATAAATAAATTTTGAGTAAATTATATAAAAGGTCCCCAGTTATAGGTCGTTTTACATATTTAGTCCCTACATATCAAATATTACTAATTTAGTCCCCAATTATTATATTTATTTCCACGAATGGTCCTTTGTTAACATTTTCGTTAAGAACGTAGATAAAATTGTATATTCATAGTTCTCTCTCTCCTCAATTAACTTTCTTCATCTTCTCATACTCTTTCCCAAACTCGTCGCTGAGTTTGAAGCTCTTAAACCCAAAATTTAAATGACCGTTCCTCCAGTTAGACAAACAATTGAGAGAAGAGTGATGATTTTGGTTTAGGGTTCAAAGCTAGAAACTCAGCGACGGGTTTGAGAAAGGAATAAAAGGGAGGTGAAAGCTTAATTGAGGAGAGAAAGGAGTGTGAATTTATAATTTTATCCACGTTTTAATGAAAATGTTAACAAAGGACCATTTGTAGAAATAAATATAATAATTGGGGACCAAATTAGTAATATTTGATATGTAGGGACTAAATATGTAAAACGACCTATAATTGGGGACATTTTATGGAATTTACTCATAAATTTTATATTTCTTTATGATACATGTAAATAAATGAAGTTAGTTTGATAATATTTATTTAAATATTAACACCTAATAAATAAATTATTGTTATGTTTTGAAATCTTTGAATAAATTTAATTATGAAATAGGAAAATTCATTTTTTATAATAGTATTCTTTCACATTTTAATATTTTTTACTCTCTTCATTTAAAATTACACTTTTAATTAATTTTAAAACTACATTAAAGTATATTTTCTTAAAAGTTACATTAAGAAATTTAAAAACAAGAGATGATTGAACTATAATTGTGTTAAATTAGAAAAATATATTATACATAACTCCATAGTTATAATTAATTTTTTTATAATTTGTATCACTATAGAAATTATGTTTATAGTCCTTAGATGATTTATTATATAACTTAAAAAACATATTATGTTTAATTATCTTCTATTATATAATAAAACTGATCAAAAAAACTGTGTCACTATGAAATGCTATGTTCAAGCTAACTTTCTTTACATTTTCTACATCATTGACTGAATTTAATCTTTATATACTGTGTATATAATTTGGTAGTTGAGCTTCTAGAATGACAACATTTGGCATGCTGATTGGATATTTTTAAACACCTTAAGAGCCATGTCATCATTGACTTCTATGTTTTTTTATGCATTGCTTTTAAGGCTATTTTTTTGAGGGATGACCTTTACTTCTTTGCGCAAGATCATATTTTCTCTGTTTCTTCTTCTGCAAAATTGATTAAAAGAATTTATGGTATTAATTGTTATAAATGCGTTACATTTATGAAATGTTCTTAAATACTAATTGTTATATTATTGGTTAAAAAGTAAGTATTGTATTCTTATATGATTCACACTTTATTTATAAAAAATACATAGAATTTGAAAACTACTCTGTATATAAGTTATTTATTGTTAAAGAATGGAAAACTATTTAATATCTACGTGCTAAAAGATAATATTACACATACGTAAAGGCAGATGAGTTATACATGGCTCGTAATGCCTTTTTTAAAATAAGACATGCCTTATTTATATAAAAATGTAAAAATAATCATCTTAGAACTTAACATTAATTTTTACATACTTTTGTACTCTTAAAAAAATCACTAGCAATTCGAGTTTCCGAAAGAATAAACAAACATTAAATTCATATTAAAAACAAAAAGAAATATGTAGGTGAAAATTATTTGAAAGAGATGAATAAATGATATTCAAATACGATTTTCCTAAAAACAAAATAATGTAACCCCAATTTTTAAATATTTCTTAAAAAATAAAACATATACCGCATAAATTAAAAGATAAAAAATTATAAATTGATAAACAATGCATTTTTATTATATAATAAATGTCTTATAAATATTAGAATGAAAAAATAAAACTCACTAACAATTTGACTACACTAAAAAAAATATAAAAATGCCGATTAAATTGATTTAAGAAATTGATGTCGATTAAATTGATGGCCTTTAAGCTATTAATGAATAAAAAATTTTAAAATGTTTAATATACATGCTTATACCACGAAGGTTAAAAGACAAAAAAATTATATATGATCCCCATTGTGTAATGTTTATTGCATAGCACATGGCTTATTTATATTAAAAGGAAAATAAATGATAAAAGCATTCATACACACCTCAAATTGTAATATCTTTGAGGTTAACATTGTTTTTCAAATAGTTCTACACTATTGAAAAAGTTCACTAGCAACTTGACTTCACCAAAAAAAAAAAAAATAAACGATTGTAAAACGATGTAAAAAATAGTTGATATTTATTTGAAACAGAAAAATAAAGAATATCCAAACTTTGGCGGAAAATAAGGTTACATATTAAATTTTAAATAAGGGAGGAAAACTTTGGTGGAAAATAAAAATGTTGTATGATTTTCTTATGCATAGAATAATGTATTGTTGATATAGAATTAAATGTTATAGAATCGTATACATTAAATGTTATATTTTTTTTCTATGCATTTTTTTAATAAATCATATATTATTTATGGATACAATATTTAATTTTTAACCAAGAATATAATAATTAGTATGTAAGCCAATTTATTCATTCGGCCTCCGGGATGCATTAATAACAACTAATATTATATCATAAATATATCAATTAGGAACACTAATTAAAACTAACTTATTACACATTTATATTGTACGAACTTTTAACATTTTAGATAGTTATTATTAAAAGATAATAATTTTTGTGACACAAATGTGACAATTTTTTCAAAGCTATTAATGGAAAATAATTATTTTAAAATGAAAAATAGTAATTTTAAAATGAAGAATAATTTTAGTTAGAATTAGAATGTTTTTACTATATACAAAAAATAATTAATGTTCTATTAAATAAAAATATGGCATTAAAAGTTCCTTTCTTTTTATATATTGTTTTTTATTTTTAAGAAATTGATAAATAATGCTTTAAATATTAGCTTATATAAGGATTAATAATAACAATCTTATAATTAATATTACTATTATTATTCTTCTTATTATTATTTTAATTATTATTATTATTATTATTATTATTGGTGGTCCCAAAGTGGTGAGATACAAAGTCTAGAGGGGGGGTGAATAGACTTTGTTACAAATTTAAAATCTTTTTCATTTCTTTTGAAAAACGTGAAAATAAGTGTTAATCTAGAGTTCTTGAGAAATTTAGATTGTGTGCGGAATTTGGTGGGTAGAGTGAGCAGTAATCAATATGGATGGGTTAGTTTTCACAGTTAATGTAATTGCAAGTTAGAGTAAAGATAAAAGAGAGAGACACGCAAACTTTAACGAGGTTCGAAGGTGGGGTAATCCTTCTACGTCCTCAAAATCCACTATGTAGTTGGTTGTTGAATAATGAACCAACAATTACACTTGTATGAATTTCTGCACGGTATATCTTCGCAAGACCAATGTTGCTACTGCACTCGTGCTGGCTTTGTTGTTCCTTCGAAGGTCACGCTTCTTCAACAACTGCAAGATCCGAACAATAGGACTTGCAAGATCAACTTGTAAGAAAGTTGACCTACCCCCTTTTTAATCAAGAAGTTTGATCAAAAAGTTGTATCCTTCAACGTGGTGTGGTACTTGAGGCAAGGAAACCTTCAAGTGTTTGCACTATAGCTCTTTGGAAGGAGGAGGAGTTTGCTTCTGGATAAGGAGTTTAGAAATCTCTCTTTATCAAGCTTTTTG
>OOIL02000571.1:283008-303661 GCA_900332095.2 Cuscuta campestris | reverse complement strand
GTCATACTGAATCATAATTGAAATCAAATTGAATGGAAGTAGTAGTAAAGAAGGGGGACTTATTCGATACCTGCGATTGCTTTTCCACTCAATTGATATGCTGATATGAACGAATGAATCTGGCCAAACGATAACGACGCGCACACTGCCTGAATTTGGAGCTGAACGAAAGGGGTAGATCTGAAAACCCAGGCTTTCCTCGAACGAAAAAGATCGAATTCACTTAGGTAGTCGGTGATGAGGAGAACAGATCCGATCCGGATGTGCGAGAACTAAGGCGCTGGAAATGAACTATACGGAGTATTTTTTACTTTTTAGGCGCTCGAAATGAAAAAGTGGGCGCTAATATTTCAGCGAATTTCTTGTCCAGATTTTTAAAGTTTTTTAAAGAGTAATATAATTTAAAATTTTCAATTTCTATGTTACGGAAAAAAAGAATGAATAATGATGTATGTTTTTCTATAATTAGATATATTTATGTGATTTTCCACACTTTTTTATGCGGGTAAATAAATTCATCTTTTGCCACTCTTTTAAGTGTTGGAAATGATAAAGTGCTTAATTTTATTACCACACTTGGTCATGTGCGGCGAATTAAATGAGGCTAAAAGGCTCTTTTCTTGTAGTGACCAAAACAAAGGATCCACCCAGAGAAGACATTGTGAAGATAGATAAGAACGTCAGAAGCAACCATCACCCAGCAGTAAAACCAATCAGGAGTTACAGTGTCAAACATCACAAAAAGAACTCATGGACCTATCAATGCTACAGATGTTACTACTGTAGAGGTTGGGGACATATCAAAAGGGCATGTCAGAAGCTCAAAAATAAAAGGGCAAGAATTCAGAAGATCAAACAAATTTGGGTTCCAAAGGGAAGAGTCATGGTAGAAAACTCATGCCTCAGAGTTACTCCTTATCAGTGGCTGCTGGACATTGGATGTTCACATCATATGACTGGTGACAAATAGAATCTTACAAATGTCAACTCAGTTGAAAGAGGAAATGTCAAATTTGGTGGTGGAGCACAAGGAAAAATCATAGGATGTGGAATACTGAATGTATCCGGACTTCCACCAATCAAAAACGTATGGCTTGTACAAGGACTTCAAGTAAATCTACTCAGTACCAGTCAGATATGTGATCAAGGGTTGGAGGTTACATTTACTCAACAAAAATGCTGTGTGAAAGACAAGAACAAACTGGTGGTGCTAGAAGGTGATAGAACAACTGACAACTGTTACAAAGTAACCCCTAATGTTCTATGCTTTCCTGCAAGCCAACAGGATGCAAGGCTATGGCACTACAGACTTGGTCATTTAAACTTTAAAGATCTCACAACCCTCTCAAACTCTGATGCAGTTTGAGGACTGCCCAAGATAAAGAGACTGGAAGGAGAAGTATGTGGTACATGTCAAAAAGGGAAACAAACACGAGCAAGCCATCCTAAAAAGGTATATCAACCTACCACGAGACCATTGGAGTTGATACATATTGATCTCTTTGGACCAATGAAAACTGAAAGCATTGGAGGGAAGAGATTTGTGCTCATAGTGGTGGATGATTACACGAGATATTCCTGGGTAAGCTTCTTGAGACACAAAGATGACGCACTAGAAGCCCTTGTCATATTGTGCAACAAAGTGCAGAATGAGAAACAGCTCAAGATTAAAAAGGTCATTCGTGTACGGAGTGATCATGGGGAGAATTTGAAAGTCTGCCATTAAGTGAGTTCTGCAACAAGGAAGGAATTCAGCATGAGTTCTCTGCTCCAAAAACTCCACAACGGAATGGAATTGCGGAGAGAAAGAATAGGCATGTACAAGAGATGGCCCGCACGATGATAAACACTCAAAACTTGGCACAGAACCTATGGGCTGAAGCAGTACATACAGCATGCTATACGATAAATAGGGTATACATCAGAAGCGGCACAAAGGCTACGCCATATGAGTTATGGAAAGGAAGAACTCCAAATCTTGCACACTTCCACATCTTTGGAGCAAAATGTTATGTCCTACGAGACAGACAGCAGAAAGGAAAATTCGAGGCCAAAAGTGAAGAAGCAATATTTGTAGGCTACTCACCAAACAGCAAGGCATACAGAGTATTGCTCAAAAGAACCAGGAATATAATTGAATCAATAAACATGGTGGTAGATGATCAAATACCAAGAAGGTGCAGTGATGACTCTGAAACTGCTGAAACACAAACTGAGACAGCTTTAGAACAGGAAGAGACAGATTCTGAAGAACAAACAAACAATGAGGAGGATCAAACTACGGGATCAGAGGAGTCAGCAAGAACACCAGAGGAGTCAACAGGAATACCCACACATGTGCACAAAAATCATCTACCAGAAAATATCATAGGGAACCCAAGAGAAGGCATCCAGACTCGGAAAAAGAAGATAGATTTTGTTGAGATGATAAATGCCTTTTATACCTATTCAGTTGAGCCAAAGAACATAAAAGAGGCACTCAAAGAAGAACCGTGGATAGATGCTATGCAAGAAGAGCTGGGACAGTTCGAGCGCAACAGTGTATGGGAACTGATTCCAAAACCAGAAGGTGTTAATGTTATTGGGACAAAATGGATCTTTCGAAACAAAACAGATGAAGATGGGAAGGTAGTCAGAAATAAAGTAAGGCTGGTAGCTCAGGGTTACACACATGTCGAGGGAATTGATTTCAAAGAAACATTTGCTCCAGTTGCAAGTATGGAATCCATTCGCATGTTAATAAGCATGGCATGCATTCTTAACATGAAACTCTACCAGATGGATGTGAAAACTGCATTTCTAAATGGCTATCTTAAAGAAGAAGTATATGTCTCACAACCAAAAGGATTTAAAGATCCAAAACATCCAGATCATGCTTACAGATTGAGGAAAGCACTCTACGGGCTGAAGCAAGCTCCGCGTGCATGGTATGAGAGGCTAACTACTTACCTCCTCAAGGAAGGATACAAAAGGGGTGGAGCAGGCAGCAATATGTTCTATAAAAGGTACGGATCAGACATCCTCATTGCTCAAATATACGTTGATGATATTATTTTTGGGTCTACCTCAAAGCAGCATGTTGACAAGTTTGTCAAAACAGTGGAAATGAAGTTTGAGATGAGCATGATAGGAGAATTAACCTTCTTCATAGGATTACAAGTCAAGCAAACTGAAAAAGGAATTTTTATCTCACAAGCAAGGTACATACAGAATATGCTGAAGAAATTTGACATGAGTGACTGTAAAAGTGCTAGTACACCTTGTCCCACACATGAAAAGATCAGCAGGGAAGGGATGACTGTGGTAAATCAGTAAACGAGACTCAATACAGAAGTATCATTGGAAGCCTGTTGTACCTCACTGCTAGCAGGCCAGATATCTGTTATAGTGTGGGAGTATGTGCCAGATACCAAGCAAATTCAAAGGAGTCGCACCTCAAGGCAGTCAAAAGAGTACTAAAATATGTCAGAGGCACACAAAGCTTGGGTTTATGGTACGAGAAAGGTGGTCCAGCACAATTAGCAGCATTTAGTGATGCAAACTGGGCAGGAAATATAGATGATCGGAAGAGTACATCAAGGGGTTGTTTCTTCCTAGGAGGAAATTTGGTTGCTTGGCTAAGTAAGAAACAAAATTCAGTGTCCTTATCTACTGCAGAAGCTGAATATGTTGCAGCCAGGAGTTGCTGTGCACAGTTGCTATGGATGAAGTCAGTATTATCAGACTATGGAATACAACAGAAGACAATACCACTATATTGTCACAACACAAGTGCAATTAGTATGTCAAAAAATCATGTGCTACATTCTCGAACAAAGCATATTGACATCAAACATCATTTTATACGAGAATTAGTTGAAGAAAAATTTTTTAGTCTGGAGCATGTTGACACAGAAGAGCAATTGGCTGATATTTTCACAAAGGTGTTGGATGGAAGCAGATTTGAAATACTCAGATCCAAATTGGGTCTGTGTGCACCTTATTAATATGTCACATAAATCACTTTGAACACAAATTGTCAGCTAATGTGTTCAGATTATCACTCATCTGCTGAAATATTGACATGTGTCACCTAATGGAGTTGTGCAAAATGCATGGGCACGCATTGTAAAAGGCGCATGCCTGCCTTGAAAACCGAAGGATCTCAGATTCAAAAATCAAAAATCCTAATCCAGCGTGTGTCCAGAGAGAGAAAATCCCTAATCAAGCGCTTGAATCTGAAACGCACCAAGAAGAATCAAGAAATCGCAGTGCTCTAAAAGAATGGTGCGTATCAAAATGGCTCTACCCCAAAGATGGACAGGCAAATCAAAGGCGAAGAAGGAGACGTTCCTCGGGCCCTCTTGGACCAAGCTATTTTCAAAGGGTGAATCGTCATCATCCTCTCCAACTTCATCTAAAAGAGTAGGTAAATCAGCAGCATTGCCCCTTCTCTCAGATGACGATGGTCTGCATCTTCCAATCCTAGAGTCAACCGAAGTGTTACTCCTGGAGTATACTGTAACACCCCAATCCGTATAACCCGGAATTACACGAATTAAGGTGAAACGAGAGTTAAATAAAAATTTCGCTTGACATTTGAAAATGACAATTACTTATCAATATCAAATTTACAGACTCTGGATCGTGACCCATTTAAAAATATTTTCAGAGTAATGCGAAAGTACAATAATAATCAAATCATGACACATTTTAAAATCTGATGATCAAACATTTGCCTGCTATCCTTGCATCTCCTCTGACTCAATGCCCTCCGGGAATGGTTCCATCATTGTATTCTTGTTACCTACGTGTAGTCAACGAAAAATACAAACTACACGCTCAGCGAAACCGCTGAGTGGTACCACGCTAGAATTGTTGAATGATTCATAGACATATACATTTACATATATATATGTCCACAAAAATGTATATTAAAAATTATGATATGGCACATTATATCATATGGTCAATTTGATTAATCATGATGATAAATATTTAATGATAATTACATGATGGCACATTTAATCAATTAGCTTGTGAGGATGATTACATGATACCTATGTAATCAATATACTTTTTCTTGATGATGATTACATGACACCTATGTAATCAATGTAATTGTACTTGATGATGGTAACATGATGCATGATCCTATAACTTGCAAGGACGCCCTTGCGCTATGAGATTCGCCCATTTGGTACGACGAACTCACGCGGCCTTAGTCTCACGAATGAGGTGAGACTAGAAAAATAGGGGTGGTACTCGAAACCTGAATACCATGTACGTACACTAAGCCCGGAACGGGTGATGTCGGACTAGTAAGTCCCGCACATCACGCTATAAGAGACGCAATTACACATGATCTCTTACGCATGCATATGATATGATATGCTACAATATGTGTGATGATATGAGTCATATGATATGAACAATTTGTAAACAATATGAATGGATAAATATACTTTATTTTATTTGGGTGAAATCTGATAAAAATATCATTTAATTAAACTACGGGGCTCGAAACGGTTGACCGTTTGGCGAGATGGTCGACCTTGATCTTCATCGTATCGGGCTAGCGGATCACCGTGACGGTCGACCGTGGTTGACCGGCGGTCGACCGTTGTTGACTGGCTGTGGATGGGGGACTTCGTCTGGACGGGCGGTCGACCCTTTGGCTGACAGTCGTGGTCCGTTTGGAAGTTTAATACGACGGTCGACCGTTTGGGTCTGCGAATCTATCTCTTGACATTTTGAGTATCCAAAATACTTCTTTAAGTCTTTTAAACATATTTGATTAATATATTCATATTGTTGGGTTGATTTCAATGTTTATATATACTTATGTATATATATAATAACTTATGGATTTGGTGTATTTTGGTCTTAACACAAAGATGACTTATATATGTATCACATATTTATTTCGGGATGATTTCAACATATGGATTAACATATATGTTCATGTACGTATGTGATGAATGATTCGACAAGTCTAACGCAAAGGTACAGACCTGGAAATCATCGGTCGAAACCTTACGGATGAACGGGAGTGGAAACAACATCGAAATTCACCAACTTTGTCAATCTCGTCACAATTGGACAGCCTGCGGTATTTTGGGCATATCTCCATCGTTTCTTCACGGAATCGCAAACCGTTTGATTTTGCAGATTCCTAAGATGTAAGGCTATAACTTTCGTATAGAAAGTATTTCGAGTTAACAGATGTAAGATAGCGTAAATCGGACCTGAAGTCCAGGGAAAGTTGCTGTCCAGAATTTCGGCTATGTCGATGAACACGACTCCGATGATTAACTCACTAATTTCAACATTCCAACGCCGAACCCTCTCTACGATACCTTCCGGATGTTCATAATAATTTTTAGAGAGTTTATGGTAGGTATGGAATGAAACAATATGAATTTGGTGAAGAAACGCATGCCAACCCGAGGAGCTCGCCACCACTGGCGCAGTCCCGGTATTTTGGCCATATCTTCTTCGTTACTCAACGAAATCGCGAGCCGTTTGTTGGGCTGGATTTGTATCGTCCGGGGCTACAACTTTGGTTCAAGAAGTATTTCGAGATAATGGGTGGAAAATTTCAGTTTTTACCTCAAAGTGGACTGATGTGTTTTGGACTCAAGGTTAGGAAACTTTGGATGGTTTCTTGCTTGCTTCTTCTTCTTCCTTGAGCCAACTATGGAGGAGGAGTTGTGTTTTCTTCTCTCCTTGAAGCTGCCGACAGAGAGAGAATGGAGAGGGATGGATGGATGAATGAATGATGGTGGATGATGGTTATGAGAGTGGAAGATAATGATGATATTGAGTGGTGGAGTATTATATGGGATAGCTTGGATTGTTGTGGTGTAGTGGGCTTCTTAGGTGGATGGTTGAAACAAGAGGGATGCTAAGGAGATTTGGAAGAGATTTGAGAATTGAGTTTTGGCTTTTAGCCAAAACTGAACAATTTACTTTAAACGGTACGCGCTTTTTCGCCCAAACTGTTCCGAATTGAAAACGGATTGTGTTTTTTGGAATGATACTGTCAAAACTAGAATTTTGACATAATCAAAATATTTTTATGAGAACTTTTATTTTTCTCAGTGTTCAGGTCTGTCTTAGTCATAAATTAATTTAATAATATGAATGAGATAAAAATATACAAATTAAATCCAAATGATTAATATGATGTTGCCAAGTGTCAAAATTAAGATTTCTAATCTTATGAAATCACTTTTGAATTGAGTTTATTTTATGGGTCAAAGTTACAAATTTTAATATTTAAAATCGTCATAGCTTGAAATCTATAAATCAGATTGGTTCATAAAATGTACCGTTGGATTCGTCTCTTCGAGACATATCCATAAAAATAAGTTTTTAACAAAAAGTCATTATTTTGGAAATCCATTTATTTTTGGTCAAACGTATAAATATTCCTTATTGGATAAAACTACTTTTATTTTATAATAAATTTTAGGTCATATTTTGTGGCGTTACATATACTCCACTTAATCCCCAAAGAGAAGAGTCATCACAAAACCCTAATACTAGAGAAAGGCACTGTGCAAAAGAAATTATGGGGGAAATCCTTGAAGAAGACACAATAGTTGCATGCTCTGAAGTCCCTTTTCAAGATTCCTTGCCCAGATCTGATGAATACAACACTGAAAGGAAGAACGTCTCTGGACCCACCCGATGGTCTCTTAGAAAGGCCAAGGCCACTCAGGTGACAGAGGGTCCAATGAATGAGCAGCTCGAAGCCCACGAGTCTCAGACTAAGAAGAAGAAGATGAAGAAGAGAAAAGAGTGAGAAGAATACTCCTCACCAGCGTCTCCACTCAAGAAAGCAAAATCTTCTGCTAGTTGTCCATCTTCATCAGCACAAGGAAGGGAGATCAGAAGCTCAAAAGCCACCAAACCAGGCAACAATACAGGGAAGCCCTCGGTTAAACTCTTCACTTCTCTTACTACTAAAGCCTTTTTTACTGATATTGTGAAGAAATCAATTATAATGCAAAGGAATCTTGATGTGCCTGACTTTAGCAAGAAAACAAATTTTCTGCCCATACTCCATTCAAAAAAGTTGTTCAAATCTGTTACTCTACCTGGTTCATTTGTGAAACGAGTAATTCAAGAGTTTTACAGCAACTTATCTGAGTCATGTGTTGATGTTGATGATCCCTCTTACCATAAAGTTTTTGTTCAAGGAAAGCTCTATGATTTCTCACCCGCTGTAATCAACAATTTTCTTGGCACTCCTTCAAATCCTGCAATTACACCTATTGCTGAAGAAACTGTGTGGAATGATCTTACCAATGGCCTTAGGGATTACCAGCATGGGAAAACCAAAGTACCATCCTCTGTACTCAAAAGCTCCTATGCCCTACTTCTCAGAATTGCTGCCTTCCACTGGCTGCCCACCACACACACTAACACAGTTCCCCTCTGCATGGCCACTCTACTTTATAGAATCAAAAATCATGCTCCACTTGATTTGGGAAGGACTGTGTATGACCAGGTGATGACTTTTGCAGCTGCCAAATTCAAGAAAAACAAGAATGGCCTTCCATACCCTTTGCTAGTCTACAGCATTCTGAGGGATCAAGGTTTTGAGAAGGAGGAAAATGAAGAGGAAGAACCCATACTCTCCTTGTTGCAGGTTGATAGTAGGCACTTGGAAGGAAGCCACTTCAATGACATGGTAGATACTAGAGCATCTGGAGGCACAGCCCAGGATCCCTTCTCTGTTGATCTACAGCTCAGTTTTCTGGACAAGGAGATTAAAGCACTCCAGATGGATGCGGATTATCACCAAGAAATTGCTCAGAGGTCCACAGAAAGGAGGAACATGCTCATCCATATTGCCCACACCTTGAGACAAACAAGGGGTGCACAGAGACAGGGGGAGAGCCTGACCAAGCACAGAGCAGCTGCTGCACGTCCAGATTCAGAGGAAGAAAGCCTAGGAGACAGTGAAGAGGAGTCTTTATCATCAGAATCAGAGGGGGCCACTCAGGATTCAGCAGAAGATGACAGCTCAGAGGAGTAAACATTGTATAACTGTAGATTCAGTTCTTCTAAAACACTTTTTTTTGTGGGAAGGGTTGTTCTGCCCTGTTTCTTATGCTAAAACATTGCATGTTTGCTTTTTGTTTGGGATGATTTGCAACCTTGCCTGATGGAGAACTGGTTTAATTCCTCTCCCTACTAAAGTTTGTTTTGTGACACATTCTGGTTCTGATCTTAGATGCATATGTTGTGAAGACCTGATACTACACGAGCATACTCTCCTTCATGGGTACTTGGCTCTTTCTATGATGACTGATGTAGGTACAGCTCTTTAGAATCCTCTCTTATGTTCTCTTATTGTACCTATTCTTGACCGTATTGAATATTACTCTTCTCTTTTTACCCCCAACAATAATCTGTACTTCTCAATAAAAGATCTTTGGCATTTGTTATGCAAAAAAGGGGGAGAAGAGGTTAAAAACGGATGAATAATGGTTTTTGTCAAAAAATTGCCAAAGGGGGAGATTGTTAGCTCCAACTAGTTTCTGTTGATAGAGTTTATGTTGGCATTATTTTTTGACAAAACCCCTTCTGTAGCAATGTTAGCATGTCTGTGTCAAGATAAGAGCTGTAGCATCCTGTCAGTCATGGTATAGAGTTTGTATACGGTATGGACTCTAAATGTGTGGAGACTTATATGTCAAGAGGGGTTCGTGAGGTGTCCATGTAACACCCCAACCCGCATAACCCGAATAAATAGATTAGCGAACCGGGTTGCTACTAAATTGGTATCAACATACAATATTTCTCAATAAATAAAAACATTTAATTTAAAAACTAAAACAATTCAAACCATTTAATTTACATATCGAAGTGTATACAAACAGTGCAGAAGCCTTGTAATTAAATCAATCATTATTAAGTCCCTGCATCCATACATCTCCTTCGTCGTGCTGCCCTCCAGGATGGATTCCAAAGTCAGTCCCTCCATGATTACCTACGTGTAACAAGGGGAAAGAGAGGCTACACGCTCAGCAACAAAGCTGAGTGAGAAATATCTAACAGTTCAAACATACACATATGCGAATCCACTAATTCATAATCATAACATGATATCATGCACATAGGTGTAATATCATGCAGTTCACATAAACAATTCATCATATAATTTACCTGGCACCTGCCCTTTTTCCATTCTCGCCCAAAACGGAGCGTATCTTGCAATAGTGGATCACCATTCATCTGTGCTTAAACTCTACACTAGACTAAGGACCATAACTTTACTGTATGGGAGACATGATGGTTCCCACTGGATCAGCGGGTCATGCTCGACCAACGAAGGAGTTCTCCGTTAGGTGGGTGGAATCCCCACGTGATGGATAACCAGGCAGTTCAAGGATACCCGTACATACGTTTTTACCCGGTTCGACTTAACCATTGGAGCCCAGCAGGCATCCACCTGGTTTATACTCTTAACTTCCTATATTTATGTCAGTCCCAAAGATTCCCTTTGGGTAGACTTACCTTACCAACGCGTTGGATCAACACGCGGTACCTGTTTGCTGTGTGCTGGATCAGCCCACTCATACTTGCAATATCATATCCAAACATATGTATTTCATATAATCACACATGTGTTGGATCACCATAATAATATTAGTTTACATAAGTGCTGGATCAATACAAAGCAATCACAATCATAACACATAGCGGCCTAGAATTGGGTATTGATACCCAAACTTACCATCATACAACATATAAGGTCTTAGAATCAATCCTCGACGAAAACACATATTAACAGACCCGGCATCAGGTACCAGACAGTACCCTTCATGGTACGGGGTACCGTCCTCACGGTACCTGGGTACCGGTCCTACGGTACTGGGGTACCGTCCAAACCCACCGGACCCAGCGTGTAGACCTGTCACGGTAGTCACTACCGACTCAGCGATAGGGCCTACCGTCCGTCCGTACCTAGGTACCAAACAGTCACAACTACCGGCAGAGGAGGAGGGACAGACAGAGTGTGACGATAGCACGGTACCGTCCCGGCGGTACCGCCTACCGTCCGATACAACAAATTTCAGTTTCATACCTGTTTTGTTTTCAGCTACGTACCAACATTTAACATTGAAAATTTCCACATAGATATGTTCTTAATCGGGTCCCAAATCTGATTAAATTCATCCGTCAATGAATCCAAACAGAACATAATAATTCATCAAACATATATTCAATAATTACCCAACACCTAATCATGCGTTCTACCCTTTCCAATCAATATAATCCCCGGAACCACAATCAAGCATCTCAACAAAGTATTCCACGTCGATCAATCACGATAACAATTATGAACGAAATTTCAAACATATATGCATATTCTAGTGTTAGGTGTCCATGTACTCACCTTGATTCGTCGATTAGAATTCATTGTCGGAATAGATTCATCCCGTTGCCCGAACCATTACGGCTGCCCAAATTACCACCGCTGCCCGGAATGGCTGGAACATGGAGGGAGGTCGCCGGAATTATTGGGGTCGTTCGCCGGAATAGAGAGCTTCCCCGCCGCTGACCCGCCGTTGCCAGAAGCTGACGGACAGCGGGGATCGCCAGAGGAACCTGGTTCGTCATCGTCAGAGCAGAACCGCTGGGGCTCGCTGGTTCGCTGGCTGTCCGTCTCCGACTCCATCCTCGAGCTCGCCAGAGTTCGCCGCTGTCATGGTCACCGGAGGACGTTGAGGTCTTCATCGCCGGTGATCTTACCGCTGGCCTCCCCCTGCGCCGCTGCTTCCGTTGGTCGAGGAAGATGGTGACGATGGCGTGGATCTCCTTGCTCAATCGAAGAAGAAGGACGGGGACCGGGTCTGTGGTTCGGCGGCGCTGATCTAGATGAAGGAGAATCCGGGAGTATTTGTAAACCTTTGTGCTCCGTAATTTAAATTAATGTGTCCGAGTAAACACACATTTTTCGGGCCAACTTGCTCCGAATTGAGATCCGTTCGCGTTGTTATATTTGATTCGTCGATCCCTACCCAATGGTATAACTTTTATAATCGTTCAACAAGTATTCACAGGTTCCACCTGGTCCGTCTTAATTCTTTTGATTAATTAATACGAATTAGTCTTTTAATTTAGATCTTTACAAATATATTCAGATTAGTATCGATATAGTGAGACAATTAGAATCTCCAAAGTATCTTAATTATTCTTTAAAGAATAAGTTGTAAATAAATAATTCCTATTTATTTAAATAGCGAATAACTTCTAGATCGGTTTTCCCGGCGTTACAGTCCAGCATCAAGAGAATCTACATTAATTGGTTATCTCCTAGCCACGTGCTTAATAGCTGATGCAATCTATGGAAGAAGTCATGGCGCGCTAGGATTGTCTAGTACTCAAGCGTATCATCGTAAGAGTTACATACTATCTCCACTAGGGTTATAGACATCCTATAAAGAGAGACACCCATGGATGAAAGGAGGTTGTGCAGAATAATACTCATAATATCATACGAAAGAGCGAGAGATCATAGCTGCCCTGATCAAAACAAAACTGTGAGAGATTTGCATGAGAAGATCAGTCATGGATCTTCTCTAGATATTGTTCAGCAGTGTCAACCTGGTTAGCTGAGCAAGGGTCAGCAACACATCCTTCGTGCAGAGCAAGAAGGTGTAATAGGCCTCGTAGTGACACAAACCGAGTTTGGTGTCAGATCACGTAAGTAGACAAGTCAAATTCATTAGAAGGATCTGTTGAAGTTTGATAGTGTAATTCTTACGTTGATCTAGTGGAAAGGCTATTACACGGATGTGGGCCTCGCAGATGTAGGAGATACTGCTTCGAACTGCGTAAACAAATCTCTGTGTCTTTGTGTTTTTCTTTGTTGTGTGTGTGACTGTTGGAAAAGGTGTTGTAGCATCTCGTGTGTTCTAAAGCTACAACGCTCTTTTCAATAGTGTTTTTGTGATTGCATCTGTTTGCTGTTTGTCTCTGTTACGAGTCTTTTCTTGGAAGTGTGGAAATTTCAGAGATGAGATAGTTGCGTTTCATAGGATATAGATAAAATGTTATCTGAATCTATGCGTAGGCAAACATATTGGATATGTTGCTGGATTGCCCCGCTATGAGAATAATATATGAGTTTAAGTTCAAGTGTTAATATTATTCTCATGCGACCATTAGTATAACTATCCTTTGACTTGAAGTCATTACGATCTCTAGTCAGCTGAGTTGCATATTTTGAAGCATGATTTATGCCACCTGAAATATTGGTGGATGTATAATTATGTTCTGGGTATGCAATGAAACTTAAGTAGATGTGAATGACGTAGATAGAATTTATCCCTTCCTGTGCGAAGTATAATATCTGAGGGTCCACTGATTGATGTAACTTGGGAAGTGCATGGACACTCAAAGAATTAGTAAACCATCGATTTAACTCTAACAAGGTGACATACCACATACCTTGTGTTAAGTCAAGATATTAGTGATAAAGGGATAAGAGTAATAAAAATGAGATATGTCATTGAAGGAATTATATCAAGAGCTTTATTTCTATAAGTTGGGGGTGATAATGTGTTGCTAGATATCGCTTATCACTTATATTATCTAATAATATGACCAATTTTATAGGTACCTAGAATAGGGTCACTCACATAGAACGTATGAATGAAGTAGAATATTGAAGTGGAGTAAAGTTGCGTTTTATATATTGTGTATATTATATTATGTGACAATATGATTAGATACACAAACATATATAAATAAATGTTTATATTTGGAAATTTTTATTTTATGATAATTAAGTATGTCAAATATAATTAATTAATTATATATATATCTATGTATGTATGTATGTATGTATGTGTGTGTGTGTATATATATATGTGTGTGTGTGTGTGTGTGTGTGTGTGTGTGTATATATATATATATATATAATAAATTAATTATTATTTTATTATTAATGTAGCACATAAAATATTTGAACTTTTTAATTATATGATAATTAAGTTTGTAAAATATTATTTAGGGAACAAAACATAATATTAGGATATATATAATAAATGTTATATTATTTATTTTGTGTTAATTATGTGATAATTAAAGTTGAAAAAATAAATTGGAAGGTTCCTTAATGGGGTGTTTCAAAATTAACAAAGTAAAGTAGGAATGAGATTTGATTTCTTTCCTAAAAACTAAAAGGTACATTCCTATTAGGAATAGGAATGATGATTATACTCCTTTTAAATAGGAGATCATCCCACCCTTTTTGTCTCTAGAATTTTGGCCCTCCCTTTTTTTATTATGAGACAATTTGTTTTGTTTTCTTGATACTTACTCCAAAATATTTTATATTTTAGAAATATTCTAGGGAAAAATTACTAGTATAAGTTTCTCTAGAACGCTCTTCGTAGTTCGTGTGTCTCAACTAGAGGTTAGATTCTTTTGTGGCTAGCTCTTGGACTAATCTCTCCAATCTACACTGTGTTAATTGTTCGCCTAGAAAGGTTTAATCTCTAACAATAACTTATAATGATCATAAAATGTTTTGGGTGGATCTATATTTGGACAATTTTTTTTATATTTCCGTTGCCCTATCCAAGCGTAGAACCCTACAAATTGAACTCTGCTATTTCTATACAGTTTCCGACCCAGGTGATAGCTAGGTACTGCCTCACGGTAACGTGCTACCACCACAATCCACCACGGGCCATTTTGATGTGCCAGTAACTGTGTCTGGACGGTAAGGGGTACCAAACCAACGATACCAATAAGTTACCGCCTGGTGGTGCCGAGGTACCGTGACAGGTATCGTGTGAACACCCAGCCGCCCGCTTATTTGTCTGTTTGTCGCGATTCGAAACTAGAATTGATTTTGAGACCTTATGTGTTGCATGACACTAAGTGAAAGGTTCTTACACCCAACACTAGGCCGCTAATTAAGTTATATAATTGATTATCTGATTGTTGTTATCTTTCTTATAATTAAACTAGTTTTCTACCCCGTGCTTCGCATGTACTAGGGATGTGTTCACGTGTCTATTAATTAAGATTATCATAGTTAAATTTTTTTGATATATGAAAACAATATTTTAAATGGACACAATTTTTATAAATTTACACACTTTATGGTCAAAGTATAGAGCATTTTGACCAAAAATATCAAATTGTTATTAAATGATATACTAATGAAAATTGATTTAACTACTGAAAAAATAAAATAAATTAAGGTAATGATAAATCATTGAAAAATGCATATGCGGTATATGGCCTATATGTCGTGTGTTATACTTCAAGAAAAACAAATTAATTTAATTTTTGAAATGATATATAGTAAATTAAATAATGTTACAGATAAAACATTTTGAAATAAAATATAGTATATGGTTAGTAAATATATAGTTAGTAAAATATAGTAATTTGGTAAAATAACAATATAAAATAAATGGTGGATTGTTATATATATATATATATATATATATATATATATATATATATATATATATATATATATATATATATATATATATATATATAANAAAGGTGAGTTTTGGTGTTCAAAGTGGTGAGCTTTGCTTTATATCCAGGTGAGTTTTACATTGGCCATTGGTGAGCTTTGCACTGTAATGTGGTGAGTTTTGTGTCATCTCACCGAAGCAT
This sequence comes from Cuscuta campestris, assembly GCA_900332095.2. Classification (NCBI taxonomy): domain Eukaryota; kingdom Viridiplantae; phylum Streptophyta; class Magnoliopsida; order Solanales; family Convolvulaceae; genus Cuscuta; species Cuscuta campestris. Next base: position 288,013 of record OOIL02000571.1, on the reverse strand, counting down.
GTCATCTCACTGGAGTCAATCCCATATATATATATATATATATATATATATATCTATATATATATATATATATATATATATATATATATATATATATATATATATATATATATATATATATATATATATATATATGGGATTGACTCCAGTGAGATGACATGCTTCGGTGAGATGACACAAAACTCACCACATTACAGTGCAAAGCTCACCAATGGCCAATGTAAAACTCACCTGGATATAAAGCAAAGCTCACCACTTTGAACACCAAAACTCACCTTTTTTAATTTTGAAAATTTAAAAATTAATAAAAAATAAAATAACAACACCGGTCAACCACCGGTCAGCGGTGGCGGTGCGGTGGAGATTGGCGGCGGCCGTCGGCGGTGGTCGGCGGCGGCCGGCGGTCGGCGGTGGTCGGCGGCGGCGGCGGCCGGCGGCGGCAGGGGGGTCGCCGGTGATGGTCGGTCAACGGTCAATGGTCAAAGTCTAGTCAGCAACATGCACTTCCTTTGATTTTTTCAAAAAAAAATTCAAAGTGCTAAAAAAATATGGTGAGTTTTGCCTTACAGTTTGGTGAGTTTTGTAGTTGTCCTTGGTGAGCTTTGCACTGTAAGATGGTGAGCTTTGCGTCATCTGACCGTAGCATGTCATCTGACTGAGTCAATCTCATATATATATATATATATATATATATATATATATATATAATGTTAGTAAATTAAACAAATGATCAATTCTTGGTGCTGGAAATACAGAAACAAAGGATGGATGACCAGGGATGAGAATCTCACCTCGCAGGGACTCCAATTGCTTCTGCGGAATGAACGACTTATCATTAACACAAACGGAGATGGCGACTGACCTTTTGGTCTTTTTACTTCTTCTTTACTTTTTGTAAGCTCATTTAACATTTTATTTAAGTTTTGGGGCCTTGGTTTTGTCCTCCCCATGGTTTTGTCCTCCCCAAACGTGTAATTCATATCCAGTAATAAATTTGGTAAGGGCATAAAAAAAATGTTAGTTCTTTTTCTGGCTTCACACGGGCTCGCATGTATTCTAATATTTGACATTAAAAAATATAATATTATTTATTTTAATTCTTTAATATGATATATGAAGTTTATAAAAACCTAATAAAAATAAATATGCATCTATGACATCACTTGTGGTATCACATGTGGCATGGCGTGCACACGTGACGTAGTGGGTAATAAATATACACCATGTACTAAAATATACTTCGTAGTATCTAATAGGATAAAAAGTTTGAAATAATTTTGTATTTAATAAATATTTATATGTAATAAAAATGTTATAATACTGCTTTGAAAATTTAATAACAATAAATGTTCTTTGTGCTCAATGATAATGGTTATTTAGTGCAAGAAAGTGAAGGGTATATAAAATTGTAATAAAAATAAAAGTTATTTAATGTACAAAAGTGAAGTTAATTTTTTCATGAAATTTAATAATAATAAATATATACATGTGGCATGACACACGCCGAGGTGTAATGCACATGTGACCTAAAATTTTTATACAAACGTAATTGTCATCAAATAAAATAATAATGAAAAATTTTTTATTTAATAAAAATTAAAATAAAAATGTCTAATAAATCAATTAAGTATTGACATCATTAGAGAATGCATATCTTTCATGTGCCACATATAATCCATCAATTAAACTTTCACTTTGTATAGTTTGCTAAAAAATATATAATAAATAAGACAAAAAATTGAAAATCTGTTAAGAAGTTAATAAAGATGTATGTGTGATAAAATTTATATAAAATAGTTTATTTTGTGACCCGCTGGATAATTTTAAAAATTATAAGAAACATGTTTTTATTAATTAATAAATTTCATATAATTTTTTTAATATTATAAAATATTCATGCATATTTAGAAAGTTAAAATTTAAAAAAATAAAAATAAGGGTTTTTCATTGTCGGAAAGTGAAGGGTTTATAAAATATAATAAAAATAACAATTTAATACAAAATAAATATGCATATGTGGAGTGACATGTGTGTTGTGATTTACATGTGGCATGACACATGTCCGTAGTATGCACGTGTGGCATTACACATGTCAGTAGTATGCACGTGTGGCATGACACGTGTCATCACCACAAGTGTTTAACTCTCTTTTACACACACAGATATATATATATAGGGGTGGATTCCCGTGAGAATGAACCTTGGTGAAAGAAATGAGAATAAATTATATACATTGATATGACAAATCTAAGGGCTTAGATTACACTTTAAGGTTGACGCAATTGACTAATGATTATGGTAATTAATAACTTATGGCCATCAAATTTGGAAGATATTAGTTGCCCAGGGACACTATTGTAAATTTGGTTTGCACGCAACCCGCTATTAAATCATGCCCATTATGTAAATTTATTTTGCCAACTATTATTTCGTTAAAAGGTGGAAGATATATACACTACATTTATTTTGCCCACTATTATTGCCTTGGTGGATATTATCATGTTTATGATTTTATTTTTTAGTTTTGTGCTCCATTTACGTTCAAGAACACAATTATTTTATGTAATAAACATTCTTGTATACTCCGTATTATGTTTCTCATTTACTAATTTTTACTGCATTTATCATGATGCACTATGACTGTTGATGTATGCATTATGTATTGTAATTTGTCCTTTAGATTTCATTCAAATTGTATATACTGTATTAATTTGTGCATTAGTCAATAATAGTTTCAAAGTAACATTGTATGCTATAAAAAAAGTTGGAGAATGCATTTTATTTAAAGCAAGTGTAATAAAAATTTAAGAAATAATTTGCCTATGCGAGATTCGAACTCACATCAGTAGTGAATACTGCTCTACCATTTGAGCTAATAGGCATAGATTTATTTTTTTAAAAGAAACTCACATATTTCACTTTGACTTTTTTTAATACTCCCTCCGTCCCTAAATAGATTACAATCTTTTTTTCTCTCTCCTCTTGATAACTTTTGTTTATTTACACGATTTCATCAAGTATTTGATAAAATAAAATATTCTTATCACCTCTTGTTTTGTAGAGCTTTTGACGTTGTTTTTTAATATGTAATTTTTATAGCTTATTGATATACCAATTTGTAAATAAAATGATTTCAAAAAGTAGGAAATTTTACTCTATAACCCACAATTTGTAATCAAATTGGGGACGGAGGGAGTACAAATTTTAGTCTTTCTAAAATTGGCATCATTTAGCGTGTTTATAACTCATATTCATATGCTTCACAAAATATTTTAAATGCATCATTATTTGGAGGAAATTCATTATCTAGAATATATATATGCATCATATTTGTGTCCGAAGAATTTCACCATCAAAGTATCAACTTTGATTTTGAGAGTGCATATTAAGAGAATGCATTATCCTTTTGACTAGATTCAGAGAATACACTATCTTCTCATGTAAATGCATTATCTGAGTTCTAATAATGCACTATAACATGAAAAGATAAACAAAAAAGCAAAATAGATCAAAAAACGCAATGCAACAAGCTTGAAAAACCAAACTAAACTATATTATAATCCGAATGAATTATGTTCCAATGCTTTTAAACTATCACACTTGCAAAAAGTAGAATGCCTATTAGCCATACCCATTCAATTTTAATTCCAGATTTCCAAAAAAAATAAAAAAATATGCAAAATTGAAATTGCAAACACAAAGCTTTGACACATCCAATCCTCAGAATTTTCCAAGAGGTTTAACAGCAACATGATCAAAACAAAATGTACTAATTATCAATGTAACTAAAATTACATGCATTCTCCTATTTTGTTTTGTCATTACTCGATTTCTCTTTGGAAAAAATGCTTACTAGGTCCAAAAAAATCTTTGACCAATGGAAGAATACACTCTTGTGCTAAAAAAATATTTTGGTTCAAAACATTCTGCGCTCGATGCTTTGTGTGCAATGGAAGAATGCACCACCGTAAAAAACAAATGCATAGCATATTCAATAACTTAAGAAAATCAAAATTGCAAAAACATAACAGTCAATAGGTTAGACCACACAACTTTTATTTTAAAAACTAAATTTAAGTTTTTCAACAAGGAAGGCTCACCACGAACATCCAAGATTGATGTTTGATGGTCCTAATTGAGTAAGAATTTGGAAATTGAAAATAAAGCTAACAATACATACTGAGATACAAACTCTAAAGGTTCATCAGAGGGCCCGACGAATTGATGCAACCATAGTTTTCAGAACCGAACCGGTCATCGAACCGGTCAAGGCACTGGTTCAGTGGTATACTGGTCGAACCAGTGGTTCAAGTGGTTGAACCAGTGGTTCAAACATTTTTAATATATATATATATATATATATAGAGACATACACACACTTTTCATTGACTTTAAAAAAACTAATACAGAGTATATGAGTAAATAAAATAATATAGTTCCCTTATTTATAAATAAAGAATTGATGTTTGACTAGATTTATAATTTAATTTAATTTACTTGAGTTGTGTCATTAAATAAAAAATAAAATTTACTTATTTAAAAAATTAAAAAATAAAAAGTGATTTGATTTTTAGTTAAAAAACTATATAGTATATTTTAAAAGTTTTGATAGAGAATATTTTTTATTAAAGAATATTAAAGGAAAATAGCATAGAGTACACACAAGCCATTGTGGCGGAGATGGTTTGTGAAGGCTCCTTTCAGCCGTGTGGTCGGGTGTTCGAATCCAAGAGGTGTGTTTTTGAAAACCTTCTCAAAAGAATTTGAAACCCGGTTCCGGCGGTAAAACCGGCCGGTTTTATCCGGTTCCATCCGGTTTTCAGCGGTTCAATGCACATACGGTCTTGTTGCTCGGACCGGACCGGTTTGGTGTCCGGTTCACCGGTTCCCGGTCCGAACCGGCCGGTCCGGTCCGGTTTTTAAAACTATGGATGCAACCCATCCAAGGCATTTTCAATTAGTTGCCAGCCGCACACAAAGCTTCCATGATTTAGAATCTACATAT